>JAQHUG010000118.1:4279043-4348479 GCA_028555095.1 Dicrostonyx torquatus | reverse complement strand
AGAGAGAGAGAGAGAGAGAGAGAGAGAGAGAGAGAGAGAGAGAGAGAGAGAGAGAGAGAGAAGAAAAAAAGGCAGGGGAAAGAGAGACGGAAAACTGCTTCTTCAGAAGAATGGCGGCTGGGTGGGGGGATTCAAGACCAGCTTGCCTCTGGAAAGGAGAGCTTGGGAGTGGGCAGAGCTTATCTCTTAAAGGATATTGATGGGGAAGGCCAGTATAATCATAACACAAGTGACATGGGCTGACACCTCTAACCCCGTGAACCAAATAAACCGTTTCTCTCCATGAGTTCATCATCTTAGGTTTTTCTTTTTTACAGTGGCTGAAGGTTGGCTACCAGTTACTGTTTGCTCTTCCCCTGACCACTTGTGTTTCTCCAGTTTCATTAGCGGTAATCTAGATCTTGGAGTCCACTACTTCATCTGAAATTGCTTTGTTGATATCACTACAGAGGTGGTTTCTTCTCGCGGAAGCACATCCTTTAGCAGTTCTTTTGTGAGGTTTTGAGTGGAAACTCTCCAAGCTTTCTGCACTGTAGCACAGATGAGAATAAAATCCACCCAGTAGCCATGGCTTCTGAAGGAGGTCTTCAGCTGGTCTGATGATGTCTAGTCCAATGACGTTCATTTTGGCGGGTCTGCTTTTGCTCTGGTAACAGAGCTAACACCATCTGCCTAGAAATGGAGAGGCTGCCTTAAGGCCATTCTTCAGGGATAGGTAGGTAGGTCCTGCCTCCAGGTGCCACGTCACCCACCAAGAAACACATGGTGGCTAGAGCTGTCTCTACTTGTCAGAAAGCAGTCATTGTATGTATACTCGGTAGTAACCTGGCCTTTTAGTATGAGACCCCTCATATTCTAGAGTTTTTCTACCACTTCCATCCTCCCTCTGGAGAACTACAGTCTTCCAGTGCTTTCCCGATTATTCCCTTGTCAGCCTTGTGCATCCTGGTCCTTGAGCTTCCCATCCCACCACCTCAAGCCTTGCTTCCACACAAGGACTATTTACATTGCTTTAGACTTGCTGCCCTCTCAGTGCATCCTCTGGCACGTGAACCTTCTGTCTGGGGTCCCTATCCTTCACCTAAGTTCTGTCCTTAGTCCCCTTTGCTTATGGTCTTTCAATATGCAAGAGGCTGCAAAACTGTCCCAAGTTCTTCCCCTTCCCAGTCCATTTTTCCATCCTCTGGAATTTCCAGGAGCTATGATAGATGCCGCATCTTTCATATGTGGGCAGCGGAACACACACTCTTCTGTGCTTTTTTAAAAATAAATTTATTTATTTATTTAACATCCCGACTGCAGTTTCTGCTTCCTCCTCTCCTCCCAGTTGCTCTCCCTACCCCCTCCAGCTGGCCCCGCTCCCACCCCCTAATCTGCTCCTCCTCCATTTCTGTTGAAGAAAGGGCAGGTCTCCCAAGGGTATCAACAAAACATAATGTGCCAAGTTACAGTAAGAATAAGCACCTCCCCATGTATTAGACTGAGCAAGGTGACCTCGTATGAGGAGTAGGGTCTCAAAAGTCAGTAAAAGCGTCAGAGACAGCCCCTGTTCCCACTGTTAGGAGTTCCAGAAGAGGACCAAGCTACACAACTGTCACATATATGCAGAGGTCCTAGGTCAGTCCCATGCAGGCTCCCTGGTTGTCAGTTCAGTCTCTGTGAACCTAGGCTAGCTGATTCTGTGAGGTTTCTTGAGGTGTCCTTAACCCCTCTGACTCCTACAATCCTTTCTCTCTCTCTTCTGCAGATTACCGTAAGCTCCTGCCTGTGGTTTGGGTGTGGATCTGCATCTGTTTCCATCAGTTGCTGGATGAACCCTCTCTGATGACAATTGGGCTAGGTACCAATCTATGTGTACAGCAGAATATTATTAGGTATCATTACATTGACACGCCCACCCCAGTCATGCTTGATTCCATCCTAGGTCTCCGGGTCATCCAGCCTGTGGGTCCTGGTGCTCCAGGCAGTGTCAGGGGTCTTCTGTGCTTTTCACTCAAACCGCCTGGCATGAGTCTGATCAGGTCCCCCAAGGATGAAAAGCCTGAAGAGGGGAGCTGAGATCCCTAGCCACCAGCCTGCCAACCCAGCAGACACGTGGTATGGCCACCCGAGACCTCACAGAGCTGAAGCAGACACAGGAAGGAGCCAGCAGAAGACACCTGGCCACTCACTGCCTAGCAAGCTCTGACTCAAGAGGGTGTCTGTCATCTGTCAAGGTTGGGATATTCTGCCACATACGCAATACCCATGGCGACCAGCTTCAAATATTTGTTTCATTCTAGATAACTTCTATGGTAATGGGGTGGAATTCTAGGATGAAAGTCACTTATTCTCAGAACTTTGCGTGACTTGCTCAATGGGCTTTAATTTCCCCTTTGCTGCTGGGGAGGAGCTAGTCTGGTTTGAGGATCATTGCCTCTCGCTGTGCAGGGATGGGGCGATTTCGTGCTTCCCAGTGTCTCCTTTTCTGCTTTTACATTCATGAACTAGGGTATGGGTTCTGTATTATTTATAACTGGTTGGGATTCAAGGATATTTTAGGGTCTGATGATTACATCTTTCCACAATTTATCTCTTCAGACTTGGCCTCTTTCCCATGTCCTCTCTGCTTCCTTTTAGAATCCAAGCCCGTGTACTTTAGACCTAGCTGCTCCATGACTTCCTGCTCTGCCTTTGTGTCTCTCCGGGACACATTTTGGATAACTCCTGACTTACCCTGCCCACTCTCTCTTGAATTCAGTTCAGTATGCTGCTGTTTCACTAGTTTTATTATTTTTTCAAATCATCTTGTTCCCTGTTAATATATGTATGCTTCCTTCTTAAACGTCCTTTGAATTTTTAAACCACACTAAAAGTTTAATATTACATGTCTGATACTTCCAATATCTAAAGTCTCACCGAATCTACATTTGCACCCCTCTTAATCACTTATGAAACTTTATTCCTGTGTGCACTGTTGGAATGGCTCATCTTCTCAACTGGAAGTGCTCAGAAAGTTGGGTTAAAATTGTGTTCCCCCAGGAGATTTAAAAAATTATTTTCACATTTATTTATGTATTTATTTAGTGTGTGTGTGTGTGTGTGTGTGTGTATCTGTATGCGTGAAGCATAGTGCACATATGGAGGTATCTGTGTGTGAAAACAGTGCATATTTGGAGGTCAGAAGACAACCTGTAGGAATTAGTTCTCATTCACCACGTGTCTTTCTTTACTGAATCAGACTCAGTTGTCAGGTTTGGCGCAAACGCTTTTCCCTGTGGAGCTATCCTGTGACCCTCCAGAGAGAATCCCCCAACCCATTTCTTCCTGGTTTGCCCTTGGGACCACACCCTGGATTCTTTTTATTTTCTGGTTCTGTGTTTCTAAGGGTGTTGTGGTCATATCTTCAGATTGGGATTCAACTAGGTTGGCTTTTTAAGTTCAGTCAGCAATGTGGCAGTAGGGGAGGTGTGTTACTGAAGCAGGAGTCTGTGCCCCCCTCCTCATACCTCAGCAACACTTTCTTCCTTTGACCTTTGCCTTTGGGGGGCTCATTTCCAGTGTGGGGGGCTCTGTTTCTTTTGACTAGTCTTTTTTTTCTTTTTGCCCTCCCATCTTTTCTCTTTCTGATGGTTTTGCTGTGTCCCTCAGACTGTGGCCTTCAGCCTGTAGCCCTCAGCCTTTGCCCTTCAGCCTGTGGCCTTCAGCATGTGGCCCTCAGCCTGTGGCCTTCAGTCTGTGGCCTTCAGCCTTTATGCTTCAGCCTGTGGCCCTCAGCCTGTGGCCCTCAGCCTATGGCCCTCAGACTGTGACCTTTAGCCTGTGGCCAACCTGTCTTGGAACAGTAGTACTGTGGCCCAGGCATCTATCTAAATGCCAACGGTAGTGCTTTGCTCATTGTTGGCATTGCCACGAGCTAGTTCACAACCAAGAGTTGTGAATGCTGAAGCCCACGTGGATACCAGCAGCTACAGAGCTTGGGGGGACCCTTTGAGTGGGAGCTTGTGCCATTACCACCCGTCCTGGCTGATTTTGATGTCTCCACTATTCATATCGGATCGCAAGCTTTCAGTCCTGCACTCCAGCAGGCTTGTGGATCCTAAGGTTGGCCTAGCACTGTGTCCTCTTGGCTTCTCATTTGTGGAAAGCAGGTTGATGCTATTTTTTGTGGTTTTAGTTGCGATTGCTGTAGAGGAGGTACTGGAAGTGAAGATAAGGGTATCACCTTGACCAAAATAAGATCTGAAGACTACTTTGATAGTCGTCGCCTTGTGGGCAGAATCACCTCCAATTAAGGTCTCCATGTTTCCCATACAGGTTCATTCCTCCTGGAAGAGACCTCGATGTCACCAGTGAGAAGAGGGGCCTGCAATTTTTGTGCAATCCTGGTTCTCTCAATTGATAACTGTAATCACCAGAAAATTGCCTACTTGAGACAAATTCCTGTCAAATTTTGAAAAATCAGTCAGCGGATATCTCCTGAAAAGCAGGCGTGTAGGGGGCGTGGAATGGTGTGAAGAAGTCTTACTGCCTGAGCTGTGTGCATATTAGGCAGCTTGAAGAAGGGGCACAGGGACTGTTGATCATCTGACCTCGACTTGGGGATGTTTGCCTGGATTGCCCAGATGACCTGCAGAATCACATGGGTTCCTAAGTATGAAAATGGGGCAGGAGAGCCAGCTGTCATCAGAACCAGGATGGGTTTGCTGTGTTGCTTCCTCTGAAGATAGAGAAAGTTGACCCTGAGCCAAGAGGTGCAATGACCTCTGCAAGCTGGAGAAGGCACTACTGGATGCTGTCATCTCCGGTGAGGGGCCTGCAGGCGCCAGCTCCAGAAGAAACCTGACTCTGCCAAAACTTGATCTCAGCCAGTGAGGCCTGTATTAGACTTTGGATCTCCAGCACTGGGAGGCAGTCATCTGTGTTGGTTGGTTCAGGCCATCGGTTTCGCAGAGTTGGTTTAGCAGCTATAGATATCGGGTACTGCCTTTAAAGGCAAGCCATGAGCTCTGCCTTTGGGGTGCAGACTGGACAGAATCTGCTTTCTTTTTGTCCCTAGTGGCCAGTAAGGCCGTGGGAAGGCCTTTCTACATATATATATACTTCAGAGTAGATGCTCCCCGTGTGTCCTCTGAATACCTGGAGGGCTTAGGTGCCTATTAAGTTTCAAGCTGGGACAAACAGCTAAGGTGCCTATTTAACATCAAAGCTAGAGCTGGCAGCCAGGTTTCCAAGCATCCCTCAGTTCTTACCTATTACAGAATATGGCTCACATGTCCTGCCCTGTCCCATGAAAACTCTCCAGCCCCGGGGCCAAGCTGCCCTTCCCCTAGAGGCCCTTCCCATAATTCAGCCATTTTGGTTAGCTGAGTGTTTCATACTTTTGGCCTTCTGACTGCTGCACCTGGTTCCCCTCTCTCTCCCCTTTCCTTCCCCCTGCCCTTCTTCCACATAGACCAGCTCAACCTTGTCATGTCCAATCCGAATTCTCCCAGATGTCTCTGCTTCTACCTATGCTCTCCTTTTTATCTACAATAAACTTTCTCTTCTGCCATACCTAGGAGCAGTTATGTCCTTTCCTTTCTTTGCCTTGCTTTGCCTTTTTATTCCCTTTTTCCCATTTAGTGCCCAAGTGCTGGCAATTGAAATCCAGCTCTGGTAGCTGCATGTGGGCTGTGTGGTTCCTGTCCCAGAGAGAGGACTAGCCCCACTTGACAGTGTGGTTGTGAGGCCTGAAGCCCTGGTGAGGACACAGACTGAGAAGAATCAGGGAACTACCTCCTGCAGGGAGCACAGCAGAATTGAGGGTCAGTCTGGGGGATGTCTTGGTCCAGAATGTGTATGTGTATACATGGTATGTGTGTGTGCATGCATTTCTGTGTGTGTTATGTATATGCTGTGTACACATGCATATTTTGTGTGTTGGTATTTTGTGTGTGTTTGTTCTATGTTGTATGTATATATATATATGCTTGATATATATGAATATTGTATTATGTACAGGTGTAGTGTGATATAATGTGTGTATTATGTATGTATTTATGCGTTGTGTTTATTGTACATGTAAATATATATGTGATACATATAGTGTTCATGTGCATGTGTGACACACATGTATATATTTATGTGTTACATTTATGGCTGTATACATGTGATATGTTTTTAAGTACGAGTATCTGTCTGTTATGTGCTTGTTAACGTGTGTTTGTATATATATGTGTGTAAATCATATATATATATACATACATATTAATATATATACCTATATGGTATTGTGGGTCTATTTGGGGTATGCATGCTTGTTTGTACAGGTATGTGTCTGCTGTGTATTGGTGTGTGTTTTTAAGCTGCTTCTATCTGGAAGGTGCTGTTTGAACATGGAGCCCTCTGCAAGAGGAGCTTGTCTTTATAGCTGCAGGATCATAGGGTAAGGACAACCCTGTGTCTTTCTTGCCATAGCTGTGTTCATCTCTGCCCTCTGCTGAGTTCCACTCATCTTGACACCTTTGTTTTGCAAGCTGACATAACACACCAGCTCCTAAAAACATTCACTCGAGCATTTCTTCATTCATGTGGCCTGTAACTGTGAGCCAGTCAGCTGCTTCTCTGCCTGTGGGGGGGTAGACAGCAGGCAGGTCATTGGGACCCACGTAGTTCTTGTCCAGGAACAGCAGGCCCCAGAAGACACAGTCTCTTCCTGGGGTTTAGCTGAAGATAGCAGATTTTAGGCCCAAGGGCCTGACTTCCAGTGAAAAAGAATGTTTTAGAAAATATGATGGCTGCGTGTGACTGCAGTGGCCCAAGATGTCTGTAAGTGTTCCTGATAGGCTGGTAAGCATGTCAGCTACCTCCCCTGAAGTCACCATCCTACCTAGACTGCACTGTTCAGGAAGGCACTCTGTGCCAACTGTGAATTTGACTCCCCATTCTGGGTCCCTGATATATTTAGATTTCTATTGCTGTTATAAGACACCATGACCCAAAGCTCACCCTTCTGCATCACAGTCCACCATTAATAGACGGGAATGCAAGGCAGACACTCAAGCAGAGGCCGTGAAAGAACATTGCTTACTTGGTTGCTCCTCATGACTTGATCAGCCTGCTTTCTTATACAACTCAAGACCACTTACTGCCCACAGGGAGCTGGATACTCCTATATTAATTTAAAAAATTGCCCTACAGTCTAATCTGGTGGGGGCATTTTCTCAAGTGGGTTTCCTCTTTTCAAATGACTCTAGCTTGTACCTGGTTGTCAAAAAACTAACCAGGACAATTGCCTTCATGCCTGTGTGCCCTGGAGAAGATGAAGGACTGGCCAATCCATGAGTATGCGTGTGTCTGTTCATAGCCCTCTTCTGCAGAAGACGGAACTGAACCCAGGAGGTCACTGGGTCCTAGCAGAGGTCTGTCTATCAGTTACCATCCCATGGTGCAAAGGCTGTGAACTGGTCTTTACCATGAGGATAGGCCTGAGCTGGGAGTCTTCCTGATGTCCCTAATCACCACTTATCTTATTGTCTTTTCACCTCTATCCCTTCATTCTCTGTGGAAGTGGGGAATGCCCCTCCTGCTCTGGGTGGCCTGTTTCCACTTCTCTCTCTGATGGGAAGCTTGGTCTCGGCTGGGGATTATGTCATGGACACTTCAGGGTGCTGTAGAGGAGATGTGGGCACTGTGGTCACCCCAAGAGTCCAGCTTTGAAAGCCCTAGTATGACATTCCTGCTCTGGCAGGCTCAGGAAGCTGAACAGATGGATGGCCATCTGTCTCTGAAGAAAAATGGGAAGGTTTGCCATTAATATTTCAGGGTCTGAAAGAGGCTCCCCACCTCCTGCCAGCTGTCTTCAAGGTCACTTCCATTCTGAGGTGTGTGTTCATTGATCAAGACCCTGAGTCTCCTAGGAGGCAATGACTGTATGTTGGGGTTGTGGAGGATCAGCTGAGTCCTGAGGCCTGGTTGTGGACAGTCTGCCTCCAAAGCTCAGGACAGTCGAGGGACATCTGGGGCGGAACTTCCTGCTCTGTCACCCTCAGAAGCCTCCCCCATAGATATCTGTTTATATCAGAGTGGCCGCTCAACTTGGCTGCATCCCTTGTGGTCGGATGGTGAGGTTCTGATGCTGCACTTCCCCACTGGCCTTCAGGAGAATAGTATATCCCAGGAGGGATCCCCACTGCCTGGATAAGTTCAGCCCAATGGCCACTTATCACAGAGCCTCTTCAGTCCTGTCACATTCTCCTCCCTTGGTTCCCCCAGGTCCCTGTTCTCTCTAGGGACTTTGAGCATGGCTGGCCTCTCTGATGGACGGACCTCAGCATGGGCCATTTTACACAATCAGAATCAAAACGTTGCTACACTGAGATTCTTTGCAATGACCTAGACATCTTAAAGAGGATGTGGCCTGTGCTCTGGTGGGGTTGGGTGCAGGAGGAGGAGGCGTAGCAGGGTGTGGGGGGAATGTAACCACACATGAACCCAGCCTTGAGAGCAGAGAACTCTCTCCCAAGTCCTGCTCCCTTTGCTGACAGGTATCTGATGTCTTAAGAAGACTTCCTTCCTTAAGAGCTTTTCTTCCCTCCCAGAGAACAGAGAATGGAGGGATCCACTTGGGAGTCAGTACAGAGGAATTATGGAAAGTTGAGGAAAGCCGAGCCCTCCCAGTGTAGCACAGGAAAGCAGAGAAGCAGGGCCAGCCCTTGACAAGCTGTTCAAGATGATGAAGACAGCTCTGGTATCTTTTAGTTTTTCTTCTCCCTCCCTCTCTCTGGGTCTGAGTTCTGAGGTTAAGAGGCCTCAGGGTCAGAAAATGGGAGGGCAGGGACATCCAGCTCCACATTCAGTGGCACACAGGTACAAGGACCCAGGAATGAGAGTAACGCCCCTTCCCTTCCTTTCCCTTCCTTTGTGGTTCTCCATCTTTGCTCTTCTCTTATTGCTCCTTGTGGGAGTGGGGAAGGGAGAAGCCTTTAACTCCAATGATCTCTGCAGGTACCTACCTTGATGCCATAGTGAATGATCACAGCTAACCCGGGGAATAATCCAGGCTAATGGGAGCAGCTTATCAGCTCTGTTAGGAAGTGAGGGCTGGAGTCTGGCAGGGAGGGGGCAAAATCTGTGGACCCTCTTCAGCTGCATCTCGGAGTGGCAGATTTAAACATCACCATGGGTCTGCCCCTGGCTTTTGCAGAGCATCGCACCCTGACCACGTGTCCTCTAGTGTTCTTCCTACCTCTCTAGAGTGACTGAGACAGGAATCTTGCTGTGCCTGCCCTCTACCCCAGTCTCCTACTGCGATCTGGGCCAGCGGATGAACTAGGGCCACCTTATGCTCAGTCTGCCAACCCCACAGTGTGCCTTGTATTGCATTTTATCTGGTCTGTGCTCCGCTTGTAAGAGGCAGATCTTTTTAGGATAAGCACTCCGATCTTTAGGGTTTCAGTCTTATTGTAACTTCTTCTGGGGGTCTTCTATGAGTCTACCTGTTTGGGTCCTCTTTAAACCACCTAGGCCCCCTACCTTTGTTGATCACAACATGACACAGTAATCACGTAGTGCTGCTCAGGCCCTGACCACCCACCCTACAGCTGCTCTGTATCCTGAAGGTCTCCGACCCTCTGTAAGGCCCTTCTAGCTCAGCACCAGTGCAAGGTGTGTTGTTGAGAGACAGGTGCCAAGCCAACAGATGCAGAATGCGCTGTCCTGGCACAATTGCCAGCAATTCCACACAGGCTGAGTAGGCACCGGCTTGCTCCAGTGATTCATAAACATTGTAGCTCATTGGTCATCTGTCCTTAAAGGTCATCTTTATAGTTCCTTCTAAGTTTGCATTTATATTTCATGCCTTGGAAGGAGTACATTCTTTCCTCTTTTCTGACCCTTAGAAGCTGAAATGATATTGGCGACAATGCATGGCATAGAGCAGGGTATGAGTTCACTAAGTGTAATTCTCACCAGTTTTAATAGGCTCTCAGCTGTCTGGGGTTTGAGCCAAGAGAATGTCAAGCACCCACAGACAGCATTGCTGCATTTTGTCCTCCATCTCCCTAAGGATGGGGTGCCCTGAAAGACTCAGGTGCTGTGGCTGGGATGAGGCTACACACAGATTTTACTTTATGTTTTAAAGAAAGACTGGAAATCCAAGGCTGACCCCTTCTCTGTTTTTGGATGGGGTTTATCAGCAACTTTTCTGTTACATGTTAAAAACACCATGACCAAGCAACTCATAGACGAGAACCTTTATTTTGGCTTGAGGTTCTAGAGGGTTAGAATCTATAATGGTGTGGATAGCGTGGCAGCAGGGCACGCACAGCAGTAGGAGAAGGAAGCTGAGTGCTCACGTCTTGAACTGCACACACGAAGCAGAGGGATCAAACTGGAAGTAGACAAAGCATTTTTACTCATGGAGTCAAACTTGGCATGCTTTCTCCAGCAAACTTGAACCTCCTTAAACAGTGCCCTCACTGGGGACTATGTGTTCAAATGCCTGAGACTGGTGCGGGAAGCAGGTATTTCTCTACAAATCTTTTCAGGGCTTTGCAGAACATGGAGTCTCCCCTGTCTCCAGAGTTGCAGTCTGGCTATCTATACAGTGGGATATGCCCGCCCCTCCAGTGCAGCTGGGGGGTGCACTAGAAAGCTGTGGCTTTTGTGTGAGGTCTGTTCTGTGAGGTTATGCCTGCATGGTCAGTGCTGACCTGTCCTCCATGCATGATAGTGTGACCTTGTCACAGTGCCGTTGCTTCTAGCTTTTAGTATTTAGCAAATGTGGTGACCATGATGGGAAACAGAAAGCCACAGGCATGTACATTTGGTTTGTATGAATTAACTACTTTAAGGACTGTGGACATTGTCCAAAGGAAAATAGAAGAGTACAGAGGACCTTTGAACCAAGCTGTCCTCAGGTTGCTAAGTTAGAAGTCTGTGGCTAGATGACACGTAGTCTTTTTGATGGATACTGGGGGACTACTACTGAGCTTGTTAATCTTGGACAGAAAGCAGAGCTGCAAAGCCCCAGGGTTCATTGGGTGGTGCAGCTACAGAGCAGGGCTGTGTCTACTCTTCCCAGTCTGGTTTCCGAACCTTTACTCAGTTGAGCAGATACAGACTCTGTAGTTACTCAATGGGTGAGCTTCTGAATCACATTCTGAGCAGCAGTGAGTCTGTCTCTTAGGCTCCTTCTTCAGTTTTCTGAACCTGCTGCCTAGGCAAGACCAGCCTGGCTTTCCTGACCTTTAGATTGGGCAATGGTAGTTTCCAGAAAAGAAGGGTGGTAGGTGCAGTCACGATAACACTAGTATGAACCCCATAACCCACAAAGGAGCTACATCTATAAGCATAGAGTGCTTTGGTTCCCCCAAGATCCCACTGTAAGTTCAGGGTAGACGAAAATGTGGCTGGGGTCTGACTTCAGCAGTAGGAATCAGCTGTGGGCCTACCGCCATTTTCCCCCTCTCCAGGAGTTCCTCATCTCATGTCTTTTCTCTGCAATTTGGGAGAATATTACCAAGAAGAAGTGGGGCCGTGCTCTGCTAGCGGGGAGGCAGAGGAACCCACTGAGCCATACAGAAACAACAGCTGTTGTGAAGGCCATTTCATCCAGTGTTGGCTGTTGGGAAAGCCAGCACTTGGGCCCATTTGACTCTGTTGTTGGCTTGGATTTCCATAGAAACTACCAGGTAGCTAGAAGCATAGGCATGTCAAAGTTCTTCAACCATCATTATTTTAAAGGATCTTCCTTTCTTCCTTGTCCACATTCACATGGTGGTTTCTATGGAAACTAGAATAGAAATATCCAGAATAAGAAAGAGGCAAATTCTGGCTATTTCTTAGGATCATCTGCTCACGCAAGAGCAGAAAGGAAGAATCAGAAAATGGGGACAATAGATAGAGAGCCTTGTACCAACCCCCTGGTAGGAACCCAGATAGGACCAGGGGCTCTGAGTTAGACCTGCATCTTTTGGCAGCCATTCTTTTCTTTGACGGCCATTCTGCTTTGATTGGTTATACCTTTGGGATGGGTGACATGGGGTCAGAAAGGGAAGAAAAAATTTCTTAAAGAAACTTCATCCTAAAGTGTGATCGAATGCTGATTTCTAGTCCTCATGGAAGGACCTGCCAAGGCCTGCATGCCCAGATGCAGTGCCTAGCCCAGTTGCAGATGAGGGGTTTGGTCAAGAGCAAAGATTCCTCCTGGGCTTCCCAAGGCCCTGCTGGATGGAGCCAAGAGAGATGGCTGTCAGTCCAGGAGCTTGCTTCCCAATGGCACCCATGTTGTGAGGCTGGTGCGTAGCTGGTTTGGGGGCATTTAGCTCATATGTCCTCCCCAGAGTTTTGTCTGTCTGGAACCTGTGTAGACTGCCTTGTTTACAACAAGAGTCTTTGCAGATGGGATGGACTTGAGGATCTTGAGAGGAGATCAGCCCGAATTTACAATGGGAATATGAAATAACTAATTCGACACTGGTGTTTGGGAAAATCAATGCTCATTTGTTGTTGTTGTTGTTGTCCACAGATGTGTTTGTGCTGGTGGCAGGTGTGTGTGTGTGTGTGTGTGTGTGTGTGTGTGTGTATCTCTGCAGGTGCACATGCGTGTGTGGAGGCTTCTGAAGGTCAACCTTGGGTGTTGTGTCTCAAGAACTGTCCATTTTTTGTTTGAGACAGGGTCTCTTACTGGGACCTGGGCTTCCTGGTTAGGTCTGGCTGTCTGGCCGGAGAACCTCAGCTGTCTCCCCCTCTCCAGCACACTACCACCTGATATTGTTTTACTTGGATGATTGGGGATTGAATTTAGGTCCCCATGTTTTTATGGTAGGCATTTTACTGACTGAACTAGCTCCTTAGTCCCCAATACTATATTTTTTTTTTAAAAATTATTTTATTCTTTGACAATTTTGCTCACCTGTACCGTACAGTCTGGTCATACTCATTCCTCTGCCATCTTCCTCACACCCCTGCTACTTTGCAGTCTCTTCTGCTTCCTTTGTGAACCACTGGGTTTGACCAGGCTCACTTCCATGGGTGTGAGGGTAGAGCTACCTGCCAGAACATTGGATAACTTATCAGCAGTGACATCACTGAAGACAATGATGTCCCATCTCCCAGCAGCTTCAGGCTGCCATTTTTTCTGTCCTGGACAGGGCCCCACAAACCCTGCTCCCTCTCTAACTGAGTGTTGATTGGTTCAGTCTTGTGCAGATGTAGACAACCATCACTATTTTAAGTTCATGAGTGTCACGGCCAAGTCATAGCATCTGTCATCCAGTCCTTGGGAGGTGGAAGCAGGAGAATCATGTATTCATGGTCATCTTCATCTTCGACTACATAGAGTCTGAGGCCATTCTGGGGATACCTCAAAAAAAAAAGTAAATTAAAGAACAAATCACATGGTGATCTCAATAGATACAGAAAAGGCATTGGATGAAGCCTACTGCTCTTCTTAATGAGACCACCTTGCACAGGTAAGTGGAGGCTGCCCACCTGACAAGGCGCCTCTGTGGAAGTCTGGAGTACATGTCTTGCTCATTAGTAGAGGTCTGAATCATCACCCCTGGTCAGGGTTGAGAGGATTTGTTATTGTCAACAAGTTGTCCAGAATTGACAATAGCATATTAGAGCTTACCAGGGCCAGGGAGAGTGGGTGGGGGTGCCTGGTGAAGGGTTCAAATTTCTTCTGGGGTATGACATTTATACTATAAAATTAGTCAGCTATGAAGGGTTCATAACTCTGTGAACACACTGAAAATCACTTAACTGTACATTATTTTGTGTATATGTTTGTGTGCATGTGTGTGTGTACACGCATGTGTGTGTGCAGGTATACTTGTGTGCATGCACATATGTAGGCATGTGCATGTGGAGGCTAGACATCAACTTCACAGTCCTCAGGAGCCCTCCACTTACTTATTTTGAGACAAGGTCTCTCACTGGTTTGGGACTAGCCAAGTAGACTAGGTTGGCTGGCCAGGGAGTTCCAGACTCCTGTCTCTATCTCCCCAGCACTGAGATTACAGGTGCATGCCTGCCATTTTTTTTTCCGAGACAGGCTATCCTGGAACTCTCTTTGCAGACCAGGCTGGCCTCAAATTCACAGAGATTCACCTGCCTCTACCTCCTGAGTGCTGGAATTAAAGGCATGTACAACCACACTCGGAGTTCACCTGGCATTTTTATGTAGGTCTAGGGATGGAACTCAAGTTCTCATTCTTTGCCTACTGAGTTTTTACACAACTCCCTAGTTGTACACTTTCAAAATTTGTATGTGAATTATGACTTAACAAAATTGTTAGAAAGAAAAAATTCTCACCATGAAATTGACTGTTCAGGTTTCAGGTGAAAGTGTGATTGTCCAACACTGGCTCTTCTATCCTTGGCTCATTTCACTTGCTGTCCTGTCCTCTGGATCCATCTGTGCCACAATCCCACAGACATCCAGTAGACAGGTGGTGAAAATTCGCTGAAAAACAGATGCTAGGTGTTCTTCCCACTAATAGGTGAGGAGTTGGTGAAACAGTAGCTAGGGTCCTAGTTGCTTTAGCTGTGGTTGAATACGTGGATGAAAACAGCCTGAGAGAGAGAGGGCTGATTTCACCTCTACACTTCTGGAAGAGTACAATCCATCACAGCAGGGGAGACATGGCAGCAGGCAGCAGGTAAGGAAGCTGGGGAAAGACCAATTCTCAAAAGTGCTGAGCCCCAAGACGCATGACTGCTGGTGGTTCCTGTACATAGCACCCAGGCTTTTCTTGGGCACGCTCTGCTGGTTAACATGGTCCAGGAGGTGAAGGGTTTCCAGTCCTTGGCCAAATAGCTTTTCTTGCATGTTAATCTTAGTGTTTTTGTCTCTTGTCTTTACTCTCCCGCCACAGTACAAGCTCTGGTCATGTTTGTAGCGATGACTCTCCCCTTTTTCATTGGCCTCTGCTCTATGGTTATGCAGCACCAGGACACAGCTGAGGGTGCTGTGGCCCAGTGGGAACTTTGTTCTTCCTGGCCTTGGCCCCTGATGATTCAAGTATGCTCTAGAATTGGCATCGTTTCAAATGCATCTTTGGTAGAAAATCCCTAAGCCCTGAGAACCAGAGGAGAGCGGCCTGCTAGTGGGAAGGAAGGGACCTCTCAACCAAGGTGACCTTCCCCTTGCCTCTTCTCCTGCATTTCCTGTAGGTGTATGGCTTCATTTTAATCTCAATGACCGGCTTCCTTCCTGGTTAATATTTAAATATAAAAGCATCAAATGAATTTTTAAGAAGTAATTAAGCTTCTTTATTTCTGCTTGAAGCCTTGAGGGACAGAGGGTCTTCCTCTTAGAAAGCCTCAATGGTCCTGGGCTAGAGAGACCTAAGCTCAGAGGACAGGGCAGACCCTTTTCTCTCTCTCAGTGATTGTGCCCTGGGTGACCCACAGTTTCTCTGACCCTTTGAGCCAAGACTAGATCTGGCTCCTTGCTGGGTTCTCAGCTATCTTTTACTCTTGGACCCCTCCCTTCCTCCTGTCACTTACCACTATCCCCATAATGATCAAACCCTAGTCCACCTCACCTACCATCTGCTTCCTGGGGTCCTTCAGCCTTATGATCTTCTGTGAGGGCATAGACTCCCTCCTGGAGACCCAGAACCCATCACCATCCCGACGCTTTATCTGTCTTTCCCATGACGATACACCACACCATTACCTGGCATCCCCACCCCAGGGAGGAAGCTCAGGCTGTGGTTCTTAGAGCAAACAGAAACCGGACCCAGTTTCTCTGCTTTAGCAGGAGGAACACTTTCCTCTCCTGGGTAGCCATCACACAATGACATCCTTCCCACTGAGCGGAGGAACTGTGGCCACGGCCTCCCTTCTTTGTCCTTCACAGCTTCTGCCTCTCTGCAGCCGATTCCGTTTGAGACCACAAGGTGGGTAGGAGTGCTGCCCTTCTGTGCTTCTCCTCCTCCCAGCTTCCTCCTTTCCGTCTGTTTAATCGAGGTGATTTTATAATCCCATTGTCATATTAAATAGAAACCAAGCTCACCTCCCATAGAGTCGACCTTCTTTAGGACCAAGTATGCTAGCTCCCTATTCCTGCTGTAGCAAGGCAACAGGAATGAAGTTTATTGTTTCACAATGATGCACATTCTTACCTACAGCTCAGGAGCCAGAGGGCTGGTATGGAACACACTGCTGGTTCTTTCCTGCTGGGTCTGGGAAAAGCTCGGTTCCTGTCCTTCCCAACTTCTAGGGGCCTGTATCCCTGGGCTCACTGCCTTTTCCTCTGTCTTCAGAACTGACCATGCAGCATCAACCAACCTCCTTTCCTTGAACCCTGCCTCTTGACATCCTATTAATTTTCTGTCACCATGACAACACCCAAGGTGACTAAATTAAGAAGAGGGAAGGTTTATGGTGGTACATAGTTGCAGAGACTTCAACTCTTGGTAGGCTGGTCTTCATGCTTTGAGTCTGTGGCAAGGCAGCGGAGTGTGGTAGAAGTGGGAAAGTGGCTGGCTTTCCACCTTATAGTGGTGGGAAACAAAGACAAAAAGAAGGCACTGGAACCCCAGTGTCCCCTTTGAGGGCAAACCCTCTTCAACTACTTCTTCTACTACAGGCCCACCTCCTAAAAGTCCCATAACTTCCTAATAGTGCCCCAGACAGGTGACTAAACCTTCAAGACACAGTCTTCCATGGATATGACATTCAAGGTCTGAGGTATAGGTCACCATCTTCCACTGTTTTGACACTCTAGTGTCCTGTTCACTTTGTCCTCTCTCCCTTTCCAGGCTTTCTTATTCTCACTCTCCCTCCCTCCCTCCTCCTCGCTTCCCTTCTTTCCTCCTCCCTCCATCCAGCCCCCCTTGCTTCTTTCCCAGCACTACAGGTTAACAGGCAAGGCTCCTCAATTCTCCCTCCACTGCCCCTTGTGACTGAATTTAAGGGGGACCTGGAAGGGTTCTTGTACTTGGGCAGAAACAGGAGTGTTCCGGTTCGCCTTTGCCAGGGCCAAGGGACATCAGAGGGAGGTCAGCTTTCTCTTTATTTCTCGTCCCTGAATTGAGTACCAGTGTCACGAAGATACGATGAGGACTTAGGGGAGGCACCAAGATGCTTTGTGGGTGGATCCACTGGACTTACCAGTTTCTGCTGAGACCATTGAAGACCCCCAGACTAGCAACTCAATGACATCCCATCTCTGGGTACCTATATCTGGTTTACAGAAGCCCTATCTTCTTTCCCACCAGTGAATAGTAGCAAAATTCTTTTCTAGACTCTTCCTCCCCACATCTATGAGTTTCATTATTCCGATTCAGAAGATAAGAACGTGGAAGTCACCGATTCAATGCAAGTCTGTGTGACCCTGATTGTTTGTCTCCCCAACTCCTGAGTTAAAGGCCACCTGTGGCAAGAGAGACGGCCTCTACTGAGCTCAAAACTCCTTACCCACCCATATCATTTGTCTTTTTACAAGGACCCTTGTGAGGATACTATGTCTCTCCATGCCACTCAGTTTGATCTCAAGACCTTCACAAAGGCCTCTTAACTGTCTAAGCCAGTGGTTCTTGGCCAGGAAGATGTTGTGACCCTTTGATCCAGTTCCTCATGTGGTGACTTCCAACCATGAAATTGTTTTTATTATTACTTTATAACTACAATTTGTTATGAATCATGGTGTAAATATTTGAGATGTAGGATATCTGATGTTCGATCCCCTAAGGGGTCTCAACACACAGGTTGAGAAATGCTGACCTAAGGAATCATGTCCACAGACTCTGGGGGATCAGGATGGATATCATTGGGACATCATCCCACCTGTCTCTTGGCATCCTCTGTCTTTCATATAAGTTTTCTACAAATCCATCCCTAAGTTGAACAGGACTGACCCTAGCAGAAAGTGTATCTTCTGTTGCTGTTGTGAAAGGTATTAGCGTTTTTTTCTCAGCCGATTATCACTACTATACAGAGAAACTATTGATTTATTTAAGCGGTCATATTTTCAACAATTTTACAGGATTCTTTTATGAGCGGGCTCAGGCTTTTCTCCTATTTTCTCAGTGCACTGTTACCACATGGAGAAATCCTGCTAAACTGAGCATCTCCCAGGCAGTTGTTAGTGTCTGAACCACTAGGACATTTCATGTGTCCACTCCTAGCAGTGACAAGAACCTCAGGTGCTTTTGTCCAGGATTTAACTGCTGCTCTGTTAAAGAGTTCCAGGCAGACAGGGCGGTGGGCGGGGTCTAAGCCTCCTTTAGGCTGGTACCTGCAACTCTGTTCTCAGGCCTCCCTTCCCCAGAGGATCAGGGTCTCTGGTGGTGTAGAAGTGGTACCCACTGCTTGCTGTGCTCTGAGCTCTCTCACATTGATCTGTCCGTTGGCCTCAGTCCCATGCCCAGCAGGGGCTGCCTATGGACCACAGTGGTGGAGCTAGGGGCTGTTTTCCTTGCCCTCCAGTGTTTCTGTCAGGGGTACAGCAAGCCAGGGTAGTTGTCATAACCGAATTGCTAGGCGACAAGTCATAAAATATTGAGAGCTATATCAGGGAAGAGAAATTAAGCCAATAATAAAAACAGCCCCGAGACTTAGTGCCTGCTCTTTTATTTATGAGGGCTCCCGTTTTAGGGAGTGCCAGCATGGGTGAACGAGCAGGGCTGCCTTCTCTGAGCAGTCCTGTTATCCTGTCTCCCAAGGCTGCAGCTCCCTGATCTCTCCCAGAGGACAACCTTTGCATTAACCAGGCATGGGGGCTCACAGGAACTGCTGTAGCTCTGTGTCTGTGGAGGTGCTTCCCAGCTACTGTGTGTAGCTGGTGCCTCTGGCCCTGTCAGAGAGTGCCTGGGACCTGAAGCACCCACTGACCATGCCAGTGAGCAATTGCTGAGGGGAAAACCATGCATCTCAAATGTCCCTGGAGTCCCCAAGGGTCTTTTGCATTTTGTTTGGAGAACTGTTTGTCTCTGGAGCTATGTGTCTTGGAACCTCTCTGCTGGGAGATGGCGGGGGTGGGGGGCAGCACAAGTAAATTCCTGCAGGGCAGAGGGTTCCCTGCACACAGTTCAGTATTTGAACAAATTAAATGGAATTTTATATTCCAGTGCCTAGTGATTCTCTGTCCCCATCTGCAAGCAAGCTCAGCTCCCTTCTGGAGGGAGTGACACATGTTCCCTGTTTTAGAGAGACCTGTGTTCTGTCGGGTGTGACTCCATGCATCTTCCCAGTTTTCACTTCACCCAGGGGCTGTGGTCCTTGGGGAAGTCCCACAACTTCCTGGTGTCTCAACTTCCTGAAATGGAGGGGATAGTGGTGTGTGTGTGTCTGTGTGTGTGCACCCGTGTGCACTTCTCTGTATCACACGTGTATACGCTTATGTATATAAATATATTTTACACAAAATACACACACACACATATATACACACACTAACACACACAGATGCCCACAATAATACACAAGCCCACAACACACACACATATGTACACACACACCATATGTGTACACACACGTGCACCCTCATTCTGGTTGCTGAGGAGCCACCTTCCAGGTGAACTTGGTGCATGTTGAGCCTAGGTTTCTTCACAAGCCCATGAGGCTGCTCTCATAATCTGGAATATACTTGACATGTCTGTCATGATATGCTGGTCCAGTCAAGTTCTCCTGGGGAGTAGTGGTTTGTGAAAGAGGGGACTATGATGGAACTTAGTCACCTCGGGTGACTTAGCATCAGCAGAACATCTTTGCTATCTCTCTCTCTCTCTCTCTCTCTCTCACACACACACACACACACACACACACACACACACACACACACACTTTTGAAACAGAATCTTACTATGTATTCCTGGCTGTCCTGGAACTCTCTCTGTAGACCAGGCAGGCCTCAAACTCACAGAGATCTGCCTGCCTCTGCCTTCTGAGTGCTGGAATTAAAGGTGTGTGCCACCTTTAATTTGAATATTGGTGTTTAATCACTTGTGTTTAATTACTTAATTCATTAATTGTATTGTATTGTATTTTGTTTTTTCAAGACAGGGTTTCTGTGTATAGCTCTGGCTGTCCTGGAACTCGCTCTATAGATGAAGTTAGCCTTAAACTCAGAGATCTGCCTGTCTCTGTCTTGTGAGTACTGGATTTAAAGGCATGTGCTACCACCTCCCAGCTAGGATTTAATTTATTAACATGCTCGTTTTAAAATAAAATAAAAGCAAAAATTCAGAGGCATGTGCATCTATTGAATAAATTAAACAGGATAATAACATTTTCTGTCAGTCCTGGCTCTAAGAGGCTGCCCACTCTGATACCTGTACCTGTGGTTTGCACTTTAAAACCCTCCATAGGTCTTGGCTAGGAGTCTGCAGACTAAGGGGGACTATCTCAGCCTATCACCCGTTTCCATGACACACATTTGTGCTTGTCCTTTGCCATGTGGCCAGAGCTGTGTTCCTGGTGGCTGGTAAATGAGCCCCAGTCTTAGCGACTGCCCGGGCCTGAGAAGCCTGAAGTAGCGATTGTCCTCCCTTTAAAGGGTTGTCATGCTCATCTTCAGACACTGGTTTTCTAAAGCTGCTGGACACCCGAATCCTCTGAGAAGTTCAAAATGAGAGCAGCTCCCGTACCCTGCTGCTGACCACTGCCTGAAATCATCAGCAGACCCTCCGGAAATCTCCCCAGAGGCTCAACACTGCCAGTGCCCCTCACCCAGTGAGTGGTCCTTCTGCCCTTCCCTCCCTGGTGGAGAGGTAGATTTCTCCTGGACTCCTTTGATCTGTTCAAGGTGCAGGTGCAATGGACTTGGTCCCTAACATGTGACAGGGAAATGTGCAATGGCAGCTGAAGTAGACACTGCTGAGACTCAGGAGGAGGGTCTGTGGTTTATTGCTTCTTTCTCACTCAGGACATTGATGTCTCAGGGACCCAGGAAATGTTTAGTGGATAGTGGGAGGAGGATGTCCAGCAGGCAGTTGTCTCTACCCACCAGTCCAGGGGCGGGAGCCAGCAGATGTCAGGAGTTTGTTCTGCCTACGGGGCACCTCTGGATGCTCTCACACCCACACTAAGACTAGCCCAGGACACAGCCGAGGCAGCTCTCAGAGGCTTCACAGGCCATTGGCCATTCCCGCCCCCTCCCCCCATTAGTAAAACTGAAAGAGGGGAGAGGTGTCAGTCAGGAGCAGAGGGAGACTTGAGGAGAAGGAGAAGGCTAGGCATGAGGGAGGCTGCTGCTCCAGAGAGCAGTCACCAGCCCTTCCTACCACGACACCAGCACCATCTACCATCTAGACAAATGCGTTTGCCTCCGGTGCGGGATTATTTATTTTAGCCACGGAAAGGGAGGGCATGGAGGAGTGAGAAGTGCGGTAACGGGAGAGTGGAGTGCTCGTTTATCATTGGATAAAGAGAGGCTCCCAGAAAGCAGCCAGTGGGAGCTGGATCCAGGGATCAAGGAGAAGGGGCCTGCGGTTGGCTTCTTCCTTCCCTGGGGCCAGAGCTGCTGAGACTGACACCTCCAAGAACCAGTTATGAGTGCTGGGATGGGCCCGCCTTGTTACTCATAGCAGGTTTCTGTGTGGCTGTAGCTGGAACTTGGTTCATGTTGAGTCACGTGGGTCACAGCGAGCTTGGAGATCACACACCCAGCTCAGGGGACCCTTACCCTGACTGTTGACAGTCAGAAAAACCCATTTCCTGGGGTTAATTCAAGCCCACTGACTCTGGAGGCCAGAGCTTCCAGGCTTCAGCACTGAGCAAGGCTATCGCTGGGGAGCAAGCCTGAGGTGACTGGCAACCCCAGCTTTGTGGTTCAGCAAACACCCTGCCTGGTCCCAGCGGATGCTGTCTCTCTTGTTAGCTCTGATGATGTCCTTGGAGTTTTCGATTGGCACTGTGGGTTTTGTTGTCATTTGAGGCAGAGACTTTCTATGTAAAACTGACTTGGAACTCTTCATGCAGATCAAGGTGGCATGGAACTCATAAAGACCAGCCTGCCTCTGCTTCCTAGGGGATGGGATTCAAGATGTGCCACCATACCTGGCTGACCCTGGTCTTTTCTCTAGGAATGGTCTTCCATTCCATAGTGCCTGCTGGGTGGGTAGTTGGCCCCAGTCAATGCCAGAAAAACTTCATCCAGGGCCATACATGCCACAGATATATACATGGGGACATTTTGTTTTCCTCGAGTTGAGATGGAACCCTGGACTCAGGCATGCTGGGCAAGCGCTCCATCATCGAGTCATGCTCTTAGCCCGTGTGCTGTGTTACTGTTCTTCCCACACTGCACTGGGGCACCATGTCCCAGCAAGGGTCAGGTCTGGGCTGCTCACAGGTTGGGATCTGACTCTTCCACAGGCCAGCTGGGGACTCCTGCCTCGCACAATGTTGATAGACTCTTGAGGCTCTTTGGTGTCTTGTGGGGGGCTGACTTTGGAGAGGTGGCACTTTTGGGGAGTGTCTATGCAGTGATAAGCCTACCTTAAATTTATGGGGTTCTTTCCTTTAGACCCACAGCACAGGCTGTGTTGGGAGAATCAGAGAAAAAGGCCTGGGCAGGCTGCAGACTCCTGGTTCTGTGGTCCCTGGTGGGGGTGGGCTTTGGTCCCGGTCAGCCTGGTTCACTTCATCTCACTGTTTTGAGCTGTGCCATATGCAGCTCCTGTCTAAACTGTGCCCACAGATTCTGCCTGGCACTGTTAGACACAAGTATTTTTCTTCTGGGAATCAGTAAATTTTCACTAATTTCCCCAAACATTACCAGAGTCTGTTTCCTTAAAGTACAAACATATACAGTATGTTCATCATTTAAAATATCATTTCCTTAATGGTTGAGAGTGTTCTCTGGCTGTTTCTTTCGAACTGTGAACAATTAGAGACTAGCACATTTCATTTTAGAAATAAGTACTGCTAGTGATCATCATAAGCATCAGATGGTGGGATAATTAAATTAGGGTAATATACTGGTTCCTTTGCTAATCGCTGACAATCCATAGTGGCTGTAATAACTGTGATTTGTCACGTCAGACTGCAGTGAAACCCACAGTGATGGAGATGGCTGCCGCTAATGAACCTGCAGATCCCATGCCTACAGACATGCTGAAATGCCGACCCTGCTGCAAGGCTTCCCGCAGTGTATGGCTGGCAAGAGCAGGGTGTTCAGAGGCGCTGAGTGAGTGCGTTCTGAGGTTTGGAGGGTTTGTGTTGCACACACAGAGCAACAGTGTGGACATGTTGTGAAAGCGTGTGTGTGTGTGTGTGTGTGTGTGTGTGTGTGTGTGTGTGTGTGTGAGAGAGAGAGAGAGAGAGAGAGAGAGAGAAAGTGGGCTTAGAGTGTCACTTGATGAGGACAGGAGATAGAAGTTGGCTAATGCAGTGTAGGGTAAGAGGATCTGAAAGTGAACTGTTTTATGCCCTTTAGGTCTACTTGGCCTCATTGTTTTGTCCTTACAAGAGATCAATAAACTTAAAATGTCTGTTATTTTGCCATGGTCTGAGGCTAGGATGCCAGAATGGGGGTCTGATATTTCCTTATGCCCTTTGAGCACCCTTTTCCTGGGATCCATGCATGTGGATATTACTGAATGGACCCAAGCACCTTGTGGATGGGAGCTGTGTGACCAGTCCACCCCCCATTCCGTGCCTTCATCCAGACCAATCTGGTTACCTCCAAGGCAGTGACTCTCAAAGGTATCCCATTGCTGGGGATTCCTCTTGATATTTAGCCTGCTTTTCTCTCCTCATTCCTTCCTTCCCTCCTCCCTTCTATCCTTCCCTCCTTCCCCTTTTCATTCCTTTCTTTTAATCTATCTATAATGAAATACTTGTTTTTAAGATCCACCTTTTTAAGGTCCATTCATTCTTCAAATTCTCAAGACAAGGAGTTAGAGGCCACCTACTCTGGGGAAGTTTTGTGTGATCGTGAGAGTCCAGCAGCTTAACTCCCAAATGAGAAGCCCCTCTTAGAGTCAAGGAAGGCCCTGCTAATCTCTGACACCCTGAAATGTTTCATCTTGCTATTGGCCCCACCTTACACAAGTTCTGGGCTTTAGTCTCTTTCCCTGTAGCTGTGGCAAAATACCTGACAAAATGACTTAAGGAAGGAGGACTTTGTTTTGACTTGTGGCTCAGGACTGTAGTCCTTATGGAGACAAGACACAACAGGAGCTGGAGGCAGCTGGTCACCTCACATCCATAGACACAGAGACAGAGACATGCTGGGACTCAACTCACTTCCTTATATTTATTCAGTTTGATATCAGAGCCCATGGAATGGTACAATTCACACTAGGGTGGGTCTTTCCACCTCAGTTGGCCTAATCTAGAGACCCGCCCATATGTTGTGCTCAAAGGTTTGCTTCCCAGAAGCTGTCAAATTGACAATGAGAATTATGGCGGGATGATTTTGAGAGTCATGTAAGCACATATGTCTTTACTGTGTGACCCTTTCTCTTTCACCCCTCTGACACACTCTCCTGAACATAGTAGGCGTTTTACGCACTCACGATAATCTGTGTAGGATAGGGGTAGCAGATTGAGGTCTTCAACGGAAGGCTGAACTGTGACCTGCTAGAAGAAAAAAGAATGGAGGAATATATAACCTTGGTCTGGATGGTTGGCTTTTTTTTTAAAATATGAGGGCATAACTATAGACAAGTGGGATTGTACATCACTTAAAAGCTGCAGCTCATCCAAGCTCATTCATTCAGTTCCTCATGAGAGTAGAGAGAGAACCAGCATGAGGGGAGGAAACATCAGCAAAACATATGTCTGAAATGGAGTTAATATTTGGGGTACCCAAAGAGCTCAACTCCATGGGGGAGAAAACACCTCAGTGGAGAAATGGGCAAAGGTAGACACTTCTCAAAAGTAGACATGGCTGTCTCGGTGGTGTATAACAAAGCATTTTGAATCACCAATCGTCAAGGAAATGAAGATTCAAGTCCACATTAGAAGTATCACCTTCTAGCTGCTAGAATGTCTGTTATCAAGCAGATGGCAGGAAGGCTGGAGAGGATGTAGAGGGAAGGGGACCCTGGACACTGAGGGTAGGCATGGACAATAGAACAGTCATTGTGGGAAAATGGCATGGGGATGCCTTAAAAGACTGAGCTGAAACCATGTGACCCAACAACTTTTCCTTGGGAGTCTAAGAGCTTGGAGTAGATACACTGGAGATCCCTACACTCCTGTGCACAGCATGACATGCGTCACAGTGGTAGAGATGCAGAACAGAAATGGAGATCCTGTCACTTACAACATGAATGTATCCTGAGGACCTGTCACAGGGAGTTAGCCAGGCACCGAAAAGAGAGTATGCATAGCATCTATGTACTGGAACTGAGAGGTCAAGTGCAGAGGCACAGGCAGAGTTGGGGTTCTCAAGTGCGGGAAGTATGCTTGGAAAGACGTGGATCCAAGGCTGCAAAATCTTAGTCATGTAGGACTAAGGTCAAGGTCTTGATTGCATGCTAGGGAAAGAATAATCAATGATAATATATCCCTAGAAAGCAAACCACAGAAGACAAGTGAATGGAGGGACATCATGCTCATGAGTTGAGTTCACCCAGTCAGATGCCAGTTTCCTGAGGTGGCTGGAGGGTTAATACAGCATTCTTTAAGCATAAGCAAGCTTATCCTAAAATTTATATGGAAAAGTTCAGACTGGAGAGTAGCTAGATTGTTTTGAGAAAGGATAAGGTGGAAGGAGTCACTGTTACCAACTTCTCTGCTTCTGCAGCTGCGGTATCCAGGCAGGGTGCTTGGGTGAGGAGCAGGCACGCAGGTCATTGGGACAGAGCTGAGAAACCGCAGTGGGCCTGCAGGAATCTGTCCTGATGTCTGATGCAGCTGTAAAAGCAGTTTGACAGAGGAAGGTTCCTTTCAACAAGCAGGCCCGGAGCAACTGGACATCCATGGGCAAAAGACAAACCTTGATCTACATCTCGTGCTTATACAAAAGGGAACTCAAACTGGATCCCAGGCTTCAAAGGGAGACATGAAACAGCTGAAGCCTTCTACAACGTGGAGAGAGGCAGAGCTTCCAGACTTGGGGCAGAAAAGAGAATTCATGTGTGCTGGTTAATCTTACATCAGCTTGACATACAAGCTAGGGTTACCTGAAAGGAGGAAAACTCTTTTGAGAAGAAGCCGCCATAAGATCTGGCTGTAAGGCATTTTCTTGATTATTAATTGAAGGGGGAGGGCCAAACCCATTATGGCTGGCTCTATCCCTGGGCTGGTGGTCCTGAGTTCTGTAGGAAAGCAGACAGAGCAAGCCAGGAGAAACAAGCCAGTAAGCAGCACCCCTTCATGGCCTCTGCATCAGCTCCTGCCTCTAGGTTCCTGCCTTGTTTGGGTTCCTGTCCTGACTTCCTTTGATGATGAACAGCAGTATGGAAATGTAAGTCAAATAAACAATTTCTTTCCCAGCTTGCTTTTTGGTGGTGGTGTTTTGTCACAGCAATAGGAACCCTAACCAAGACATCACGGGAGGAGAAATTGATGAACTGGGGTCAAAAGGTCATCAGTGCTGCACCCAGCTTATATAACTGTGCAAAGAAGCATCATTGTGGGGACCTTGGGTGAATGACAGGGACCCCCTGTTTTTTCTTATAACTGCCCATGGCTCCAGTGATGCTCACTCACTGTGGCTGCCAATGGAGCTGTGCAGTGGGCTCACGTGTCTTAGTGTGGGGTCCAGGGGCTCAGGGTGCACAGTCTCTATGACGCCCACTCACTGTGGCTGCCAATGGAGCTGCACAGTAGACTCACATGTCTTAACGTGGGGTCCAGGGGCTCAGGGGGCACAGTCTCTATGGTGCTCTCTGCCTTGATTTCCTCACCTGCTACACAGGGATTATCATGTACCTACTTATGAGGTTGATGTGTGAATTCATGGAGTGTAGAGAGTTCAGGGCACACCTGGCCCTCAGCCACAGGATGCTAACACATCACTGAGATCTCAGGAGTGAGCTATATGTGGCAGGAACTATAGATTGAGGAGTTCTGAGTTCCTCGGAGAGCCAAGTGACTCCCTCTCTGAGAGAGGTGACCCTTGAGCCCAGGGATAAATGGGACTTGGGGCTCCTGTATCCTGGCTGCACAGGAGTCTGGCTGACTCTCTTGACTCAGGGGCCTCCTTCTAGGACACTGGATGACTGTGATCACTGGGGTGTCTTTGTGCAACTTGTTTTGTTTCTTTTATGAGTGGCTCAAGTGGTCTCTTTGAGTGCAGCAGGTAGAATCCTGTGGCCCCCAACTTGGCTTCTGTGCCTCCTATGTACTACCTACCCTCTTTCACTGTTCCTAACTCTTCCCAACAGAACAGCCTGAAATTCTAGGGGAACATCCCTAAGGACCATTTGTGCTTGACTTACTTGGACAGTTCACCCCTTTTACTGAGAAGGAAGTTTGCTTTATGCAAGTTCCCAATTCCTCCAGACAAGCTTAACTGCCAATGCAGCCATTGATGGCAAGACGGTTGCCTGAGCAATAGTTGGTGCATATGTGTATGTGTGCACATCTGTGTGAGCATCTATGTAGACACCTCTATGTGTGCCTGTGTGTTTGTATTGTATGTTTATGTCTCTATCCATGTCTGTGTGTGTGCCTATGTTGAACTTCTGTATGCATGCCTATGTGTCTGTATGTTTGTCTGTGTCACCCTCCATGTTTGTGTGCTTGTGTATACCTTCATGTGCATTCCTGTGTTTACCCATTTGTGCTTGTCTCTGTCTCCATGTATCCCTGTGTGTGTGTGTCTCTGTGTGGGTGTGCCAGTGTATGTCTTCCTGTGTGTATCTGGGGTTCTGTGTATCTGTGACTCCTGTGTCTATTGTATGTGCCTGTATATGTTTTAATGTGGAGTGTGCCCATGGTGTTGTGTATGTGCATGCCTGTGCCTCTCTCCATGTGTGATTTTCTGTACATGCTTCTGTGTGTGTTTGTCTTTCTCTGAGGGTATGCCTCCTTGTGTGTGTGCCTGTCTCTTTGTGTTTCTGTGGGTATGTGCTTCTATATGTCTCTGTGTGTGTGTCTCTGAGTGTGTGCCTTTCTGTGTTTTTCTTTGCTGCCCTCTCTGAGGAGTGTGTGCCTCTGTGTGTCTCTCTAAGTGTGTGCCTCTGTGTGTCTGTGTGTGTCTCTCTGAGTGTGTACTTCTGTGTGTCTCTCTGAGTGTGTGCCTCTATGTGTCTGTGTGTGTCTCTGAGTGTGTACCTCTTTGTGTCTCTCTGAGTGTGTGCCTCTATGTGTTTGTGTGTGTCTCTCTGAGTGTGTACTTCTGTGTGTCTTTCTGAATGTGTGCCTCTGTGTGTCTGTATGTGTCTCTGAGTGTGTACCTCTTTGTGTCTTTATCTGCTGCCCTCCCTGAGTGTGTGTCTCTCTTTCTGTGTCTCATTGTCTCTGTGTGCACCTCTATGTATGCCTCTCCCTCCCCCCGTGTACCTCTGTGAGAGGGTGTGTCTATGATACGATGCACATCACTACATTCTGAACTGATATCAGTGAGCTGGGAAAATTGGCTGTCCTTTAGGCTGGGCGGATTACCTGGATAGGGATGCTGTGATTATGAGCGCATTCCTGACAACAAAGACGCAGAGTTTCCAAAGCAACCATCGGCTATGAAGTAAAGGCAGATTCTTTTCAAGCCTGGCCTTCCCCATGTGTAACGCATAGCTCCATAACTGCCACCAGGAAGCAGGTACCTGGATGCCAACCTGGCTTAATAGAGGGTGGGTGCAGAGTGACTGTGAGAAGCCCTCATTTGCTTTCCCTGAGCATCACAATTTCAGGAAGAGTGTAATTATTTTATTTCTAGAATTGGCAGCATGAATGTGAAAGGCAGGGTTTACTTCGACATCACCCACTTTGTATCAGGCATATTTCTCTAGCAATAACTTTCAATTTGCCAGCTCATTTATCATATACTAATATTAGACCTGACTTTGACCTGTATGGACAGTGGCAAATGATCTTAAGGGTGTATTTTTACTCCCCATCTTAGAGGACAAATTCTCTCTATATTTCCCACTAAGAGTTGGCTCAAGTTAGTCCAGTCATGTGGACTGTGACTCCTGTGATAATAGGAAGGCTGTCATTCTCTAATCGCTGGTTATGTCATGGGGAGGTGCTATGCCAGGCGTATGTCGTGCTTGGAAACTGGAGAACACCATTTCTGAAATACTTCCTACCAGCATCTAGTACAGGTCAGCTAACCATGTTATTGCAGCAGCTGTGTAAAATTATGAGCTGCTTGCCAAATGCCTTGGAAATCAATGCTTAAAGATGCTTCCTAACTCACGTTTGCATATTTTGTTGGCCTCTGCAATAGAGGCATTTGGTTGTGTAGCCTCATTGCTCTGCCGTGCAACTTGTTCACAAACTCCTGGTGTCCAAGGTCCCACAAACCCCTCCTCCAGGAAGCTCAAGGTCCCCAGATAGGCCTTGGGGGCACAACAAAAGCCCCCATGTGGCAACTACCCATCTGGTCACAGAAGCTCACAGACCAGGTATCTTTGACCACCTTACTCTCTGTTCCACACAGCTGCCCCCCACCCCTTCATCTGCTTCCACATCGAGGGCTTCTGATTTCTTTCCTATTCACCCTGGATTTCTCAGGTATTCTCTGTCAACTTGCCCCAACATCATGGACTCAAACAACCCACTCTTTCGAAGGAAAGAATCCCACCACCCCTAGTTCCTTCAAGCCCACCTTTCTAGGCTCCATACCTGCTCTTGTTGGACCCCACGTTCCTGCTCCACCTTCCAAATCTGGCTCATCCTTTCCATCCCCAGTACCCAAAGGCAGTTTGCTTTCCCAGTTTGACCCAGCCCTGCTCCCTTCCCCCAAAGGCTCAGATATTCCTTCTGCTGATCTCCGAGGTTTTGCTCTGAGCACTGGTGCTGAGCTCTTGCTCAGTTCATAGAGCAGATGTTCAGTCACCGGGCAGCAGTAGTAGGCATTGCAGCCTATACACTGAGACCTTGCAAGTATAGGGCATGCTGCCGGTTTCCTTGTTGCTTTGCCTGGCTAACGGGCTGGCAATGTCTAGAGCCTACAGTTTAGTGGGCTTCAATTCTCAAGCCAGTGGACCTCACAAGTGAGATCCTTCCTTGGAAAAACCTGTGAGTAGCCACATGGCCATGTTTGAATTTGGTTCTCCCCACAGGAAGAGCTGAACCTCTGTCCAGTGTTTTCATTTCACACTGTCCAACTCCTATAGGCCCATAGTTTCTGAAGAACCTGGGGAGAGAAACCAATGACTTCTCAAAGATGTATTCCTTCTCTGAGGTTGATTTGTGATGATCCTATGCATGGGCATTGGCACCTTTGCCTTGACACTGTTGTCAGTCCTGGGTCCCAAGTCTATCTATGCTTCCATGACTGTGGTAAGCTCTGGGTCTCATATACTCCAAGGTCAAACCTAGGTCATTATCTCTAGTTAGCTATTCAGATCCTTGGGTTCAACCATTTAAAACAATTGTTACTTTTCTTCTCTGAGATTCTGTGGGTATTTTGAGCTGATCTCAGGTCACCTTGGGACTGTTGTCATTTGGTAGCCTGATGGAAGAGATATGGCTGGCTCAAGAGAGCACACTCCCATATATAGCAGGTAGCACAGAGCTTTGACTGTGTGGCCTTTCACCCCAGAATCAAAGTCTAATGGAGGGGTCAGTTTCAAGGCCTCAGACAACTGAGGTTCTAAGGGCAGCAAGCTTTGCTGTTTAAGGACAGCACAGGCTGGTCACAAGGTAGGCTTAAGTGCTGAGAGGAACACTGATGAGAAGGCTTGTAGTGATGTTTTAAGTACCTTAAAGGCAGAGGGACAGTGGACAGGTCCGAGCCCATCTTGCCGTGTTTTAGCTTTTGTAGGGTGGGGATATTATCAGAGAGCAGAGGAGGAAAGAGAAGTTCCTTCAAGGAGTGAGGCTTATGCGAGGGAGAGAAAGACGGCATTATGCCACGACACAGCATCACTCCAGCCTGGCAAAGGCACAGCGCGGGCACTCTGTGTGCATGGGCCACAGCAGAGGTCCCACAGCTCTATTTTTGAAACTGAATACTGGGCCTCATGAAAAGAAAATGTGCACAAATTAGGATGTTGGCCACCCTTGCAGCATCATTCCCAGATGAGGAGCCACACAGTGGCTGGATTCCCAACAGGAGAGCAGAGTTTCATGGGAATGGCTACACTACAGAAGCAAGGAGACAGGAATGTAGCTGTATTTTCTTGCGGGGACCACCAGCTCACAAATAAGGACATGAAGCCTTACTAATTATGAAAACTTGGCCTTAGCATAGACTATTTATCTAACTAGCTCTTTTAATTTGATTAGCCTGTTTCTATCAACCTACATTCTATCATGTGGCTCAGTTACCTTTATTCTGTCCTGTATATCCAACTTGTTCTGTATCTCGTTGGCATCTGGTCAGTGACTCTGCCTATAGCTTATGCCTAGTTATTGGCCATTCAGCTTTTTATTACACCAATTATAGCAACACACCTTCATACAGTGTACAAATATCCCACAACATGGGAAAGACCTAATCACCCACAGTAGGGTCATTTAACTGTGCAGTAGAATCTACACAGGCATTGAAATGAATGCTCATTAGTGCTAAAACATATCACAAAAACACCAATATTAAAATATCAAGATGGTGGGTGTTGGTGGCGCATGCCTTTAATCCCAGCACTTGGGAGGCAGAGGCAGGTGGATCTCTGTGAGTTAGAGGATAGCCTGGTCCACAAAAAAGTTCCAGAACAGCCAGAGCTCACAGGGAATCCCTGTTTTAAAAAACAAGCAGGATAAAAACGTTGGATGAACAGGTGTGTAAAAACGCCCCAATTTGTAAAAACTGTCATGTGCATGCACATGACTGGCCATATGTGACATTGCTGTTCTGATTAGGCTCTGTGGCTGCCACTCGGGAGAAAGACTGAGGCCAGGATAGGGCACCCCCTTTGGTTGCTTAGAGTTTTTGAAGTAGTATGCACACATGGCAGAAATGCAGAGAAAGACAGAGTTGCCTTTGTGCAACTTTCTGTTGCATTTTCCCACAGTCTGGTTTAGAGAAGAATATAGCAGTGAAGCAGAGCGCATATCCATGGACAGCGCTGCCGAGAGGCCAGGAGGATGCATACATTGGAAGAGCATTTATAACCTGCTCCTAGGACACATGGGAGAGTAAGAACTGGGAGTGCCAGGGCCAGATGTGCGTTCTGGAATCTGGGAACTCACAACTGTGAGAGATGAGGAACCAACCTGGGGCACTCAACCCAAAGGGAGGACGCAGCTTGATGGGACACAGCAAACGATAGACTCACTGTGATGCTGCCCTCAGAGGCACACAGGTTGCTTTGGGTTTAGGGTTTGTTTAGGGTTGTTTGGGGTCACTGCTGGGTCTTTTGGGTCTTGCAAGGTTAAGTTCTTTATGAACTGTTACACAAATTCGGGTCTTTTAAAGGGGAACCTGTGGTATTCGAGTTGAGGAGGAACAAGCAGCCCCCAGCAGTGAGGCCTCCCAGAATCTCACAGGTACCCAGGGTATGGCTGCTGTCAGCTTTTTGTTGTTGTGACAAACACTTCAGAGAAACAATGTGAAGAAGGCATGCTTATACTGTCAAGGCTTCAGTCCAAAAGTCAGCTGGGATCTTAGTTTGAGCCACTATTGCTATGGCGAAACACAATGACCAAAAGCAAGCTGGGGAGGAAAGGGTTTATTTGGCCTATGCTTCCACATCTACAGTCCATCACCGAAGGAAGTTAGGACAGAAAATCAAGCAGGGTAGGAATCTGGAGGCAGGAGCTGATTTAGAGGCCATAGAAAGGTACTGCTTGCTGGCTTGTTCCCCATGGCTTGTTCAGCCTGCTTTTTCTACAGGGCTACTTGCCCAGGGATGGCACCACCCACAATGGGCTGGACCCTCCCCACCAATCACTAATTAAGACAATGCCTTACAGCTGGATCTTATGGAGACAGTTTTCTCAATTAATGTTTCCTCTTCAGATAACTCTAGTTTTTGTCAAGTTGACATAAAACTAGCCAGCATGGCTGGCTCCACTGGAACCTCAGGTGGCATCAAACAATCATGGCTAAATCATGGTGGTCAGAGCATGTGAGCAGAGCTTCTTCCCTGAGAGCAGCTGAGAAGTGGAGGTGAGGCAGAGACAGGAAGTAAGGTATACCTGTCCAGGGCACACTCTATGACCCACTTCTTCCAACAAGGTCCTACTTTCTACTGTCTATTACATCTTAATAATGCCACCAAATGATGACTCCATCAATGGTCACTCCATCTGAGGGTCACATCACTTCCCCCCAAACCATCAGCTTACAATGGGATGTCCAATACATCAGACCTTAGGGGACATCTCAGATTCAAATCATGACGGTCCCTCGGTGTCACTTCCCATGAAGAAGCCTGATTCCAGGCTCCACAGGGAACCTACACAGGGACTTGGAGTATGAGCGAACACATCAACACTGCTTAGTGAGGTTCCCTCAGGGCACACTGACCCCAGATGCCCAGATAACTTCCCTGTCATGGGGTACCAGTCCCAGGTGTCTTGGAGGTTCTGGTTCTTGGGAGGTGGAAGTGGGATTACACAGACGATCGCCATGTCTTCAGCCAGCTCTCAGCCTTCTGAGCCCTACATAAGTGTATGGTGATCTTGTAGCTCCCTGTTAGAACACATGTGAGCACATAGACTTGTATTAGAAACAATTTGGAGGGTGACTTGGACTCCCAGGCTGTTTCCCTTCAGCTTGGAGAACGAACCTGGGTTTGGCCCTCTGTGTGATCTTGGAACATGCAAGTGGAATGTGCTGAGCCTTCTGATCTTAGGACCCTCAGGGGATGTTGGATTGGGTTTCACAAGACCCTTTGCTTCTTAGAACCACTTCTCTGGTAGATTCCATGATGACTCTTTTTACCGATTTAGTACTGGAACCCAGGTATGGCAAGCTCTCGCAAGGTCAGCTGAGCATGGCTAGGTGGTCCAGAAAGAGCGCCAGTCAGAACAGCAGCTAGTTCTGCTTCCCTGAGCTGGGAGTCTGTGGAGTGGGACAGATGGTAGGACATAAGCAGAACTGAGGAACGCAACTCACTGGCCACACAAGCCCCTATTCAAGTGTGTATGGATGCCAAACATGGTGGCTCACTCGCTCAGTGTCCTTTCCCTCAGCTCTCTCTGTATCTGCCCTCTGGTGTGGAAGTAGCCATTCTCAGCCTGGCTCGGGAAGCAACTCCTCGTGGGACCACAGCTTGTTCTTGCATTTTGTTCTCCTGTTTCCTGACTGAATGGATTTGGCCCCGAGGACACGGTCCACCCTCTCCCAGGCCTGTGTGACCTGGCAGCAGAACATAGCCTTTAATCACAAAGCCAGGCAGCTGTCGGCCACTCGCCGCTCTGCTGAGCCGAAATGGCCACAGTGAAAAATGCTTATGACTCCTGGTGGGAATAATTCATAAAAGTTTAAAAAACTTTCTCCTGGTACTCTCTGTGCTTTCGATTTTATGTGACGGCAGGGAAAAAAATGACCTCTGTGCGACAGCCTCCACCCCCATCCAGAGTAGCCTCAATCCTCCTTCACAAGTGTGTCCCAACAGAGTCATCTGGAAGATAAGGGAAAGATGGCGGCCTGTTCCCAGCTCCGAGCAATTCCCTCTTCAGTTCCGTTAACTTAACGCTCAAGGACAATATCGTTAGGAGACAGTTTCAGACTCAGAGATCCCAGACTCCCCTATTCACAGGGAGACCTATTAGAATAGACAAATGGTAGGAAATCACCCACCCTTAGGGTGAATGCCACTGGCTCCATTGAGGGACAGGGATATTAGAGCAGGGCAGCGGGTGGCATCTGGGGGCCACGTGGTGGTTAATGCTAACCAAGGGGATGGATGGTAGTCCCTTCACTTTTGCATTGCCAGGCTGCAACGGGGTCAGATGAGGGGGCACTGCTCTACCCCGGAGGCCAAAGCTCAAACTGAGTCCTTGGGAGGGAGCTTCCCTCACAGGTCTCCAGGTTATACCTGGGCAGGTGGGGAAGTCGATAAAAGTCCAGTTGCCTCATCAGTTTGACTCTCTGAGGTCCTAGTGTGTGAGCCACTGTAGTCCTAGTGTGTGGGGCTGTAGACTGATGTCTTTGTAGATGCTATGCCTGGTCCCAAAGTGTGGCCATCACCTTAAAGAGGAGATGAAGGCTTGTCTGTGGGTCAGTGGGGCATAGAGGCTGATACGGGGCATGAAGGAGAGCTATGGAAGCTCACCCACTGGTCTCATCTTTAAAGAGGGAGGAAGGGACTGTGAGTCAACTCACTTGGGAGGCATTGGAGGCTAGAGAGCAAGGGAGGGCTCAGCTTTCCCCAGTGGCTTTAAAGGACCCAGGCCTGTCATACTTTCTCTAAGTTCAGTGAGACCATTTTCCACCCTGGTCCACAGAACTCAAGCTTCGAAAAGTGGCAGTTGGCACCACTGGGTTGTTGGAAATTTGTACAAACCCCACTGTGACTTTGGGAATGAGTTTTCATTTGGACATTATTTACAAATGTCGTGGGATCCCCAAGAGGGAGTCTAATGGCCAGCATTCATGCAAGCTGTAAGCAGAAGAGGATAACCTTGTGTCCAGTAGGCAAGTAGAAGCTAGCATCTGACAGGAGCACTAGCTGGGGACTAAGTGCACTTAATAGCTTCGCTTGTAAGTAATACACCCAAAGTGTGGACTCTTAATGTATATAATTGGTAGATTTGAATGTATCATGGGCATTTGAACCCATCACCATAATCAAGTAATGACTTATTTGTTACCTCGCAATGTCCCGCCAACCCTGTTAGTTCCAGTAAGAATATTTAATTTGAGACCTCCTCTTTTAAAATTACATAGTATCATATATAGAATATTGTCACCACAACACTGCTGTATGTCAGGCTATTAGGGTGTGAGATACACAGTCAGGGTGGAGGGCAGTATGGAGTGCCCTCTAAAATGTATAAATACGGCTTCCATAGGAGCCTGTGCTCACATTGATGGCAGCGCTGTCACAGCAGTGTAGATACAGGACCAAACTGCCTGTGACTTTTAAGAAACCCCCAGAGGAGACAGCGTGAGGCTTGTTAAAATACTAGGCCTTCTCCTGAATGACTTACTAATTTATCCTAATAACAAACCCGCAGTATTTTCTTTTTTAAAAGAAAGCCCTTGTAGTGGCTCCTGGGGAGGACTCTGAAAGCAGACCACTTGTGGGCTACATAGCCGGCAGAGCAGATATGAATGCATTCCATTCTTGCACTGTGACTGTATCACCTCACAGGGTAAAAGGGACCTTGCAGAGTTAAGATGTCCAGATGAGACACCATCTCATGTTACACAGGTAGGCTCCATGTCACTAGAGGAATTCTTATAAGGGACAATCTGATGATGGAAAAGAGGCCAGAGAGAAGGAAGAGAAAGAAGAGTGGGTGGGGGAAGGGAGGGGAGAGGATATAAAGACAAGGAGTGAGAGAGAGAGAGAGAGAGAGAGAGAGAGAAAGAGAGAGAGAGAGAGAGAGAGAGGACAGCGAGAGAGCGGAAAGTGGATCAAGTAGAGAGACATGGAAGAGGATGGAAGAGGGACGGGTGGATATACTGCCTGCTCTCTAGCTTGTGAGCCATAAGTCAGAGGTCACGAGCTCATAATGGACCACGATGTTTGGACAAACCCATTTCTTTATGTAGTCTAAGATCCAGAAGCAAGACAGCTGTCTGCCAAGATCTAGCACAAGGGAAGCCTTAGGACTGATTTAGGCTAACTGTTTACAAGTGTCTTGGTGATGATTCGTACATCACAATTCTCTGTTGTTTTGTCCAAATAAGAATCTAATGAGAAAGCCAAACACTGGTAGAGGTGAGAGAGATGTGAAAATTACACAAATCCCCAAAGCACGTAGTGAGTTTCAAACATATGAGTTTATTTTAAAAGGCAATTGTGTCTATTATTTGCTCAATGTTTATTGCCATTTTAATCCATATTCATAAGCAGAAGGTGTGCTTGGAACAACAGTCTCCAGTGTCCCGAATCCTCCTTCCTACTGAGAAGTTGGAGGGCGGGTTCTGAGAAAGCAAAGCCGGGTTTAGCCTCTACAGAAAGCCCTGGGGTGTTGTCAGAAGCCTGTTCTTTTTCCTTGGAAAGCAAAGTTGTGTGGTCAACAAGAATAACATCAGGTGTATCCTGCTTGTGGGTCAGGTGGCAGATTAAGAGTTAGGTGTTGGATTGGGAGCATGGCTTAGGGTTGCAGAGTCATCCCTTTGGCCAGGGCAGTGTGTCTTTATACTGGACCAATGTCTGACCTAACCATTTAGCCTGGATAGTAACGATGGTTGTGTCTAGGTCTTCATGGGGCATGGTGGTTTTGACAGCTCTATCCAGCAACTGGTTTCTTCCAGTGTCTCCTGCTGCCTCCTCCTTGGCTCAGATATTCTGATAAACACATTTTGCAAGAAAACCCATTAGTAATTTCCCTCTGAAGGCCCCACAAGTGAGCCACGGTACAGACCTCAGGGAGGGCTCATCTGTGTTTGGTCCTTCCTGTTCTGAAGACTTGCATGCTAGTGTTTTCCAAGGATGTGCTCTAGAGAGCCAGGGGGAAGGCAGGCTTAGGTGACTTCTGGAGTCCAAACTCTGCAGCATTTTATAGAATACCACTGTCTCCAGACACAGGATATGATGCATGGTCAGGGGAATCCTGTACCAGGGCCCAGCACCCAAGGGCAGCTTCAGCAACTGGCCAGAGCCTGTCCAGGGAAGTCTGCAGATGCTGACACATGGACCATAGTGCTGGGCTAGAAGGTGTCTTTTAACACAGTACCAGTGTTGCCGTGTGATGCTAGGAACCTTGCCAGGTTTCTGCCTCTAGCCAGCTCAACCTTACCTGATTTTAGTCATGAGCAGGACCAGATGTCCCAGAGGGAGATTAAGAACAAGTTTATGTGGAAATGATTCAATCCTCCCTAGGAAGGATTTAGGTTTCTGTGCATGACAGTGACCAGCCCAAACCATCCAATGTGAGATGGCCTCCATAAGTTCAAGTTTAAAAATGTGGTGCCCTGATGATGTCACTATTTGAGAAGACTGTGAAACCTTTAAGAATTGGATCCCTGCTGGAGACAGTGTATCACTGAGTGGAGGGGAGCGGAGAGAGGGCGTGGGCCTTGAGGTTTTGTAGCTGGGTCTTAGGTGGTGTTCACACTTTGCTTCCTGAGTTTGGAGGCAGTGACCAGCAGCTTCCTGCTCCTACTGCTGGGCCTTTCCTCCAACTATGCACTGTATCCCCTCAAACTGTAAGCCAGAATAAGCTGCTTTTTGTCGGGTATTTCGTCACAGCAACTAGAGAAGTAACCAACATACATGCTAAACGTCATGCCTCTAGGAGGCTCGGTGGCTGTAATTCATAGCCAAAGCTAGAAAATGGATGTGTAAAGTTAGGCACCCCGACACAGCATAGACCAGCTGTCATGCTGCATCATTTTGCTCCCTGGAAAGCTCCTAAGCTCAGTTCCTATAGAACCAACTCACAGGGAACTGCAGGAAGCCTGTGACTCAGGTGGGGAGGGGCACTAGGAGCCAGCTCAACCCTAGGCTAATGTTTCCTCCCTAAGCTACTGGCCTTCTCTTTGAATCACAAGTCTGAGATGGCGGGGGAAGATTCTTCATGACACCTTGAGCATGATCCCTGGGGCTCACCTGCAGGACTTATGGAGGGACCTGGCTGATTTGAGAGGGGAAAAGTACTAGCATGAAGAACCGGAGAGCCTGTCGGTGCCTGTCTGTTAGTCTAACCCATTAGCCATTGACATAGACACACTGCACGGGCGTGATTGCCTATTTCTGATGTTTCCCAAACTGCTAATGCCATCCTTAGTAAGTGAGATCTGATTTTTCCTGAGATTTTCTTTTCTTTAAGTCTAGATTGACTCTTCTCCAAAAGGTCAGAAACAGGTCAGTCTTTAGGTGCCTTAGGGACCAGGCCACATTGTGATTATAGGACCAGGGCAATATGCTGTCTTCACAGGAAAAGGGAGGACATTTCTCCAGCCTCAGAACATGATTTTCTAGAATTAAGTCAAGAGAGGACTCGGAACGCACAAGAGCAGGCAGGTACGGATGCCGCCTCTTTGCCAGTGCTTCTGAAAAGAACAGAGGGCTATGTTCCCGCTGAGGTGGCAGGGAGAGTGTGCGGGAAGAGGGATAGATGCTCCATGACCACATCACAGCGTGCGCGTTAAGAGATGAGCTAATTGGCTCCTGATCTGCAGCTCCCCACAGTCTTACAGTGGGAAGACAGGCAGTCAGGCTAGAAAATAATGGAAGAATGGGAATAGCCACCAACTGTGGAGGGCTGCATGCACCAGGACTGTGGAGAGAAGATGTGGAGTGGAGAAGGAGGAGTGTGTAAAGGAAGGGGTTAGCCCACGACTTAAACTTCATAAGAAATCATGGCAGAAGAGGACAGATGTGCCAGTCTGGAGACAGCCTAAGGTCAGTGGTGACCATGGAGGGAGTGAGGCTGAAGAGGCTGAGGTGCCCTGGGGCTGGCGAGAGGAGGAGTGGGGAGCTAGAGCAGGTGCAAGCCTGACTGTTCTTGGGGGACACTGGCTAGGACTTCCTGGGTCCGTGAAGAATGTTTTCAGAAGAGGCAGAGATATACATGTCACCTGTTCACAGAAACAGCAGGGAGAAGGGACAACAAGGAGCAGAGCAAGCAGATGTCCCCTGTGGGGGATATTCCGGATTAAGACCACAGCAGGTACCCAGTGTAGTGACAGGAGGGCTGGGATGACTCATCTTGGCTGTCAACCTGACTGCCTTTGGAATGAGCCAATGCTCCTGGGCACTCCTGTGAGGGACTGAAGCAGAAGGACACACCCTTGGTGGCATCTTTAGGTGGCAGCCCAGATACAAGGACACTGAAGAAAACTTTTTTGCCTGCCTGTCCTCACTCCCATTGACAAGTCCATCTACCATATTATGAGACATTTTCTCCTCTGGGGTTAGAATTTACTTCTTTGGGATTCTGATTTTGACAGAAGATCTCTCTGGGAATCTTTCAGGTTTTCAGCACCAGACTGGGACAGCTGAAACATCCAGCCTCAGGAACTGAATAACTACTGGACTCTTGGCCTCTCCAAGGTGAGACAGCCGTTGTTGGATTACCCAACCAAATCTTATAAGCCAATCAAATAACATTTCTCTGTCCGTTTGCCTGTCTGTCTTTCTGTCTATATCTATCTATCTATCTATCTATCTATCTATCTATCTATCATCCATCCAATCTATTCTATTCATCCTATTCCTTTAGGAAACCCTGCCTAATCCAGGTGTTATCTATGTTCACATCATGAACAGACAGATCCCAGATTTGTGATGTGGAGTGGTACAGCTACCAGCCACCTGAAGCCACCTAAATGTAATCCAATAGCCCACATTAAGGTTTGGCTCCTGTTGCCCTGCCTGGCTACAGAGCTGAGACTGACCTAGGCTACCATGCTGGACCATCAGGGAATCTGAGCACTAGAGGAGGAGGTGTGGTTGCAGGGCTCTGGTGCAAAAGGGCCATGCACACAGATTTGTTGAGTGAACTGTGATTCTATATAATTCAATTATGATAAGAGTTAGAATGTAGTGTGATTAAGAATCAGACCGTGGAGGTATAGGAGAAAATTAAAACAGCTGTTAATTTAATTTTGAGTCCATATTCTTGGAGAACTGATGGTAAATTGAGAATCCTAATTAATCTCCTTTCTCACATTTTTCACATGAGCAAACTGACAACAGCTGAACAGTGGCTAGAATATGGCGCTTTCTCTTGGCCAGGGCCCATTAGCTCTTGTGCTCTAGGTTTGGAGTCCATAGGGATTTTGGTTGCAAATGGCCAGGCAGGGATTCCTCTAGATCTGCTCAGAAGTGTCCTTATCTCTCCCTCCTAGCATCATCCTGGCACGTGCTCAGACTGCCTAAAATTTCAGGAGGACTCCATGGCTGCTGTATCTGTCTCCAGTGTCTCTTTATAAATCGTGTCCCCCTTAGCTACTTGGCAGCCTACGTGGGTCTCACCAATTAGTAGACAGTGCCACATACTGTGGCTAGTGTGATAAGACAGGAGACAGAAAAATCAATGCCAAGTAGGAGAAAAACAACACACCTGTAGGCATCATGATGGTAGATCTAAAAAACTCCAGAATTAGGTGAGGATCTATCCCAGCCACCAGAGTCCAGCTCAGCTTGTCGCCACAACTGTTACATATGCAGCGGGCTCCCTAGGACTGACTGGAGCTGAGTGCAGGGTTCCCCTGGCCACAGTTTCCTGGGGTGCTGTCACAGCTTCAGGTACCTGTATCTTCAGAGGCAGCTAGTTCTTTCTTGTTCTGGCTTCTTGCTCTGCGTTTCAACTCTATCCTCATCCAGAGGGCAGCTGCTTCTGGCCACCTCTTCCTGTACCTGAGCCTGCCACGTGAGCAAACCTCTTCTCTTGTCTCTGTAGGCTCCATGTCCAGTCCCCTCACAAGGCAGACCAGTGAGGACTTCACATGCTTATCCACATCTCTCTAGATGTTCCACAGGTGTAGATTCAACTCCAGGCCATTTACCAGTCACCTACATCACATAGCAATGGACACAGTACTGGACTCTAAAACCCCATAGTTGTGATGTCCCTGGATACAGAGCCCCGTGACTGGGGACAGACCTTTTAGCTCTGTCATTTCATTTCACAGATGGATAGTGGGGTGCAGAGGACAGGAAACAAGTGTGTGGCTCTCAGCCTCTGACACTTCCCTGGATTCAGGTTGATTTTGAACATAATACAAGCACAATCAGGCCTGCAGGTATGACATATAAATGGGCCCTCCCTAGCCGAAGTTGGAGGCTACCCTTTATGTGATATGTTTTAGAGAAGCATGATCTATAACCACGTCACTGCACTTAGATGAAAGAATCAGCTTTTACATTTAAAATAGGTATCTCCCAAATGCCTGGCCATGCTGGCACAGGCCCCACTACTGGCTCACCAGCATCAGGGCCACAGCCAGAAAACTAAATAATATGTGCACCTAAATGGCTTTGTTCTCGGAGTGATTCTAGCTTTGAACTGTTATCTTCTAGAACTGGAGGTGTCATTAACAAATCCCCCAGTTTGTGCATCATAGTTAACAGTGCCCTTCATAGCCATTTGTTCCTCGAGTGTTGGGGTGGAGAGGAGAATACGGGATAGGCAGCACCTACAGCAGAACTCAGAGACTGGCTATGTCTACCAGCTGGAGCCAAGGCTTTGTGACTGGTTCTGTGGCTGGCCACGAGTCCTTGAATCACAGAACTAGTTAAATGATTCCTGAGAGTTGCTTATTGCATTTTAATAGCTTAATATCTTTGTTTAGGCAACAGAATTCTAGAGGCTAGGGTTGCCTGAAACCAGCCTTGGCTGGATTGAGCTTATTCTTGTCAAGAAAAGAGAACAACTGTTCAGAATCTAAGGTTCAGGGATGCCTGCTGAGAACTTAGGATGCTCCTGATCTCAAAAGGCCCAGGATGAGCTGAGAACCATGCATTTCTGTCATGCAAAAGCAGGAAATATTCAGACGTTACTGAAAATTTAGGAGAATAAAATGCCACCCAGCTAAATAGCCAGCAGGCAAGTGTTCTTGCTTACCTTTGAGGCTCATAGTTGCTCTTTCTTGTGGTCCTCAGGAATTCACTCAGCTTTAGCGCCACAGACATGTTTTAACAGTGTGATATATATCTCCCAATTTTTTAAAAGCAGCATCCTGAAGCACCCACAACACACACCATGACTTGAGTAGAGTCCTAAAGCACCCACAGCACACATGGCTTGGGTAGCATTCTGAAGAACCCACAGCACACATGGCATGGGCAGCATCCTGAAGAACCCACAGCACACATGGCTTGAGCAGCATCCTGAAGAACCTACAACACACATGGCTTGAGCAGCATCCTGAAGAACTCACAACACACATAGTTTGACCAGCATCCTGAAGAACTCACAGCTCACATGGCATGGGCAGCATCCTGAAGAACCCACAGCACACATGGCATGGGCAGCATCCTGAAGAACCCACAACACACATGGCTTGAGCAGCATCCTGAAGAACCCACAGCACACATAGCATGGGTAGCATCCTGAAGAACCCACAACACACATGGCATGGGTAGCATCCTGAAGAACCCACAACACACATGTTTTTTAAGCAGCAGTGGATCTTGCTTGCAAAAAAAGATTTTGCATTTCTCAGGTACAAATCAATGTTCTACCCCCTTATTCCTTCCCTCGTAACACAAGCCTCCTCTTCTCCCTTCTCCTTGGACACCCACAGTAAGAGTGGGTTAACTGGCCCCATGAACACTGTGCTGTTGGTCACCGAGCACTGACTGGGCTCCGTGGCTTCTTCCAAGGTCCATCCTCACCTCTAACTGTATGCACTGTCTTTTCTCCCTTTAAGGAAAAAGAAAAAAATAAAGAAAAGGAAAAAGAAAAAGAATCTCCTCCTCAGGTGAGAGATTTGGAACAGTGCATGTAGTAACTACAATCATTTTTACCAAGAACCACAAAAATCATGTTGAAAAAAATGTTGTTGAAGCTTCCAGCTGACTTAGGAATGAGCTGGGATTCCAGCATATGAAGGCCGGTGGATTGCTAATTTGGCATTCATGTTTTGGTGGGGCAGCCTAGTTCTGGTTAGGTGCTGGCATACCTTATGAGGGACTTTGGTTGGGACCTGTCTTTGGGTGTTCGGTGGGTGTCCCTCTTTGGGACTGACCTTCTAGCTTCGCTTACCATGCTCCCCTGCTCTTGCTGTGTAGGTGGAATTACTGAGGTCAGTGTTCAGTTCCCTCCTGACACCGTGCAAGTGCCTGCATTTATCCTGTCAAATGACAATGGCCACATCTATTTGGAAATTTCAGACGAGAAAAGCCCTGAATACTTCTAAGTGTTGGAGCCCACCCGAAGGATTCCTTAGGGAGCCTGGTTTACTTCTCTTAGCAGGCCTTGCTGGCAGTCAGCTGCAGGAGCAATGAGACGGCCACGGAGCACTTGGCATGCACATTCACTAATGCCACCAGTGGCTAGGGCTGAACAGCAGTGAGAGACTGTCACACGGACCCTTTCAGGTCCTGGGGCTCCTCCTTCCTGTGCCTGAGTTCACTGTGCTTTTAGAAGATTGAGTAAAGATCCATCATCTCACAAGGAGGGCTGAGGTCCTAACTGGTGAATGCAGGAGCCCTGTGAGGCACAGACATGGCCCCACCGGCAGTGTTTGGCTAGAAGGGTGGGAGAGGCCAAGCAGAGCCATGGCCACTGGTCAGGCAGGATGATGATTGGTTTGAGGAGCTGGTTCTCAGCATACACAGGAAAGAGATGGGAAGGAGATCTGATTGGGCAGCCTTAGGTGGGAGGACACGACGGGTGTGCTGACCAAGTGTGCAACACACCAAGTGTGGTCTGCTGTCCCCTCAGATAATCTGGGAAGAGCAGCACACAGATGGGAGGCAGTGCGCATGGCACCTCCTTTACCACCTCCTTCCTCTTCCTGGCTTGCATGGCAGAATGATGTCCCTGCCCCCAAATTTCCCTCTCATATCTTCAATGTCTGATATTTATACTTTATCATTATGGGAATACTTACAGTATTTGTAATAGCTGTTTCAGACCCTTACTGATATAGCTCAGTTTTAACTCTTATTATTTGTACCACACTGTTTACCCCATGCCCTGCATACCCAAGGCTCCATTCTGATAGGAACACCACCCATCCCACTTCTGTACCCGCTGTGGGAATTGTTGGAGCTGCAGCAACCTGGTGGGTCTTTTTCAGACTTAGGGACTGACTGCTAACCATGCATATGGGGCTCTCTACCCAGCTCTCTATCCTGCATTTTCTGTTGCCCTTCTGATGTTCTACCTTATGCCTCTGTCTGCTCTGCCTCTTTAAAGCCAGATGGCTGGACTTGTGTGAGGCCCCTTGGCTCTGCTCGCTGGAGCAGCCCCTGGGCTATGAATTGGAAAGCTGTCTGTATCCCCACTGCAGTGTCTTCCTGCTGTGAACTGAGGACCTACATGTCACTCTTCTCCAACTTCCCATTTATTTGTTACCTGTTGTCCAGCACTTGAGAGGTGTTATTTCATATATTTCATATATTTAATTAATTATATATATAAAATTAATTCATATAATTAATTTCATTAATTTAATTTAATAATTTTTCTACTTCTTTCCACAAGAAGGTCAATTCCCATAACAATTGATCCCTCAAGGCTTTGGAAGTAGCCGAGTAAGGGTTTGTTATTTAGTTTATGGTGGTTCATTTTGCTTTTGGGGGAGAAAGGGTAGGATCTTGTAGCCCAGGTTGGCCTGGAACCTGCTTTATACCCTCTATGTGCCATCCTGAAAAACTACGTATAATGTTATAACCTGGATGTCATCCAACATGGGTGAGATCAACCAATGTCATTCAGTTTCTATTGTGTGTATGTGTGTGTGTGTGTGTGTGTGTGTGTGTGTGTACGCATGTGCGTGCTAGTGTACCTGTCATTTTTTTTCTTTTTGTTTTTGGAGACAGGATGTAGTGTGTCCCAGGCTGGCCTCAAACTCAGTACATAACTGAAGATGATCTTAAACTAACCTTCCTACCTCTATCTACCGTTTCAGACATGTGCCACCATGCCGGGTTTTATATGGTGCTAAGGATTGAACCCAGGGCTGTAAGAATGCTTAGTTAGTACTATACTAACTAAGCTATATTCCTAACCCCTACTATTTTCTCAAGTTCAAGAATAAAGAGCACAGTATCAAGGTTACTGACTTCCATCGAACTTCTCTCCCTGCTGTAGATAGAGTCTCACTCTTGGCCATGTATTGAACCATGTTGATCACAGAAGCAGGCCATTTCTTGCACCAGGCAAGTTTTTGCACCAGATAGCCAGACCTCATTGGACTAGGTCATACTGGCTGAGTGAGTTCTTGGGGAACTTGGGGAACGTGGGAATGTGTGCACATACCAGTATGGGGTGTGTGTGTGTGTGCATGTATTCGTGTGTGTGTGCATGTATGTGTGTATCTGTATGTGAGTGGGGTATACAAGGGTTTGTGATAAAGGGTATGGTTGTTTGTTTAGGTATCCCCATCCTGAGGCAGGCCTCATACAGAACAGATTCTACTATTTCCTGTAAAGTCTCTTCCCTCCCAGGGTGTCTCCATTCAGCTCCTAGATGCTCCTCAAGCAGCTGAATGCCTGCACAAGCTTTCTGAACTCCCTTTCCCCAGTAAACTGGGTCTTTTAGAGGAGGAGATTAGCGTCACCTTAGGAACACAAAGCACTTTATTGGAAGATCGCCTTGTGAGTAAGGGAGACTTTAAATTAAGTTTAGCGGGCTGATGCCATGACCTACATAAGGAAGTCCCAGGCTCCACACTGTGATTGTGTTGCCTGTGAGGCTGTGAGAATTGTAGGGGAAGATTAAAGTGGAACCTCCACCTGCAGTCGCCTTCCACAGACACAATGCATTGCAGAACATGGGCGTTTGTGGCTCCTAAGTATAAGGGTGATAAGCTGGTAAGCCTAAGGAGGCCTGGCAGTGCTTGGTGGGGTCATGGGTACTTAGGGAGACTGGCCATTGGCTCAGGCAGGACAGTGCCAATCACCAGCATCCAGAGGACAGAGAGGAGTCAGCAACAACCAACGATCTCTCATTTCTCTCAATGTCAAACAAAACACCCAGATTAGCTTTAGACGATTGATAAAACACTTTGTGCCGTGCATCATGCTGTCTCACAACCTGGGCAGACGGGCGGTGCTTGCCCAAGAAATAGCGTGCAAAGCAGAGGCAGATGACAGCTCCAGGGCTCTAAGGGAAAACTCCTTGGAAAACCACTAGCATCCCTACTGTCATGCAGAGTCACAATGGGTAATATGTTCTGGCGATCTCACAGCCTCGTGTAGCCTGAACTGTGGTAGGATGCTCCCTGTTGACAAGTGAGAGCCTAGGGTCCACAGGGGCTAGATTTTGCTGAGGTCTAAGTACCAAGCCCACAACCATGCTTTGGGTTCTTGGGTAAGAAAAGGCAGGGACTGAGAGCAGCTGTGAACTTTCCCGGCATTTTGTGAGAGACTGTGGTGAAGGGGATATGAGACTTGTACCCATCCATCCATCCACTCACCTATCCACCTACCCATTCATGTACTTCTTACCTATCTAGCTACCCATCCATCCATCCGCTCACCTATCCACCTTCCCATTCATTTACTTCTCACCTATCTAGCTACCCATCCATCCATCCGCTCACCTATCCACCTACCCATTCATCTACTTCTCACCTATCTAGCTACCTGTCCATCCACTTACTCACCTACCCATCCACACAGCTATCTATCCCCCACTCACCTATCTACCTACCTAAGCCCTCACCCATGTACCCACCTTCCCATCAGTCTGCCTATTCATCCACCTTCCCATCCATGTACCCACCCACCCACCCACTTACCCGTCTATCCATCTACTTACCCACATGCCCATCTACCTACCCACCCATCCATCCCCTCACTCACCCTGTCCATCCATCCTCACTCATCTATCCATCTGCCTACCTACCCACACACCAATTCACCTACCCCCTCAGTCATCTGCTCACATATTTTTCTACCTGTCCACTCACCCACCTACCCTCATTCATCTGTCCATCCATCCATCCACCTACCCACCCACCCAACCATCCACGCACTCATCCATGTAGTCACCCATCCATTGATTTTCATGATTTTCTTTACAGTGCTGTGGCTGGAGACAGGGCCTTGTGAAGTCCGGTCCTCTATCACTGGACCATTCCAGACATCTCCATGCTTGTTCCTGGATCTCTGCACACGGCAGCTGTATGCTCCTCCCCATGACCAAATGTGACTGAGTAGGAGTGGAACAGGAAAGAGCGTGTTTCTTGTGCCACCAGAGCAGTGGTTTTTGTCTTTTCACAGTTAAAAAAACCCCACAAATCAAATCAATAGCACAACTCTCCTAAGGCCGATGTGACGGGACTAGGCAGGGGGCTGGTGGTAACTAGGGTTAGATGAATTCAGGAGGTGGTGCCTGTATGTTAGGGTTGGTGTTCTCAAGGACGAGTGCACCGGAGAGCACCTCCTCCCACCCCCACAAGAGGTCAGTGGCACACAGCGAGAAAGTGGGGTCCTATAAAATAAGAGGGAGAATGCCCAAAGTGAGACCCGCCTTGTAGGCATCTTGATATTCGGCCTCCCAGGCTCTAGAGCAGTTAGGAACAAGTGTCTGCTGTTTAAACAGCCTGTCTATGGCTTGTTACCACAGCCCAGCCAGGACAACACACGAAGGAGTTCTGTTTCCCGAAGCGAAACATAGTGGTGCAGCCCGGCAAACCTTTGTCGACCCAGGTGAAGACGCAGCTCGGTTTGAAATCAGGTTTCAAACAGCATCAAAGAGATAAAGCCGTGTCTTTTATCTAGTTAGCGAGCTTTCTAGCAAGTCATTCGAGTATACAGAAGCACAACCCCCTCTTTCATGGAACAGGGCATCTCCCCACTGTCCCCCATGTTTGTGACCACCCAGTCCTGCTATGAAAGTTTCTGAGCCTCGTTTCAGGGGTGGTCTGTTTTCACTTTTCTTTACATGCAGTGCATGTATTTTCTGTTTATCACTCACAGGTCAGTGGCTTCCTATGGAGGAGAACCGGGTGATCTCTCCCTGGATACTGACATGACCCTCCCCGACCCCCATGACACCATGAGCAACTCCAGCAAAGAATTTTAGAGTTCACTACTGCTGCCCTGCAGATTCAGGGAGCTGAAAGGATGGCAAAGGTCATTCGGCCCCACACCTCCTGTTAGCAATGTAGAGGCCCCCTGTAAGGAAGAAGCTTCTCAAGGGCCCCTGTGGGGTTTCTTCTGGCCCTGGAATTCTGCAGGTGGGACACCCCCAGCCTTTGACTCAGACTTTCAGTGCTAAGGTGTGGGATGAGGGAAGCAGGATCCCAGGCTTGATTCTGTTTCTAAGAAAAGAAGTCCTGCTTGGTTACTGGGTGCCCCAGGGCCAGTCAGTGGCTGCATACCTGCAGCGTGTTTGCTACAACCCTTTCTGGAAACACCAGATCCATCTTCCAGTGTCTACTCCCGTCAAACTGCACTATGCCAAGGTTGCAGCTCCAATGCTGATCCAGAGAATGAAGGACTTGCTGGGCCCCACCTACACTTAGCTGTTCTAGGCAGGCTGTTGGCTGTGGAAGGGATGGAAACTCTCTGCTCTTCCTTTCTTCTAGAAATCACTTAACGACTGGCGAGATTAAGCCCAGCATTTCATACCCTAAATAAAGCTCCCATTTAACATTTTCGTCTTCTAAGTCTGGCGCTAATGATGCTGGAGCCTGGGATTTTAGCATGCCAGGTCTCTGCCAACTATATATCTCCCTCTTTATTATGCAAGAGTCTGATGACTTCTGAAGATGGATGGCTTAGAGGGGAGCAAGAGAAAGGCAGAAGGCAAAGCTCCCCATTTCTTCAAAGTTACATGCAGGGAAGGAATGGCAGAAAACTACCGTGGCCAGGGTTCCTGCCCCTTCAGTGGGAAGGTCTTGCATGGTCTGGGAGACCCTGTTGAGGATGGAAGATTGACATAGCTGTCTTACATTAAATACACAAGCTAAGGGATCTCACATATGTGATTAAGGATCCTAACCAGTTGCCTTTGAGATAATCAACAGTTGAGGCCAAACTGGGTGTAACTGAGCTAATATGGAGCCTTTAGAATATAGATTTCCCACTGGCCATAATGGTCAGACAGTCCTGTTGAATACTGCTCTGCAGGGGATTGAAGGTTAAGGCTGAGAGCCACTGAGGAAATAGAAACTTCTACAGCAGAGACTGTGTCAACAACCTGAGATGCCTCAGAAGAGTCCCCTGAGTCCTAGTAGGCACCATAAACTGGGCCTACTGATGCTCTGGAGAATGGTTTCCAGGCAGCCAGTGTCTGGACTCCTGACCCCAGGACTCTGTGGGTTTGGGCACCTATTTGTTTCATCATACTAATTGATCTAACCCCAGCTCAGTTTAGATCTCTGGAGATTCATTAAAAGTCATTATTATTATTATTATTATTATTATTATTATTATTAATCACTAGCCCTATCACCAAGTGATGCTGGCTGGCATTGGGTCTGCAGATGTGAAACTATGAACACTATATACAAAATTTTGAGTGAATACAATTTCTCTATTTCTCATCGCCCTGGGATAAATATCTCAAAGTGCAGTTCTTGGGCTCTGAGGCAATGGGAGTTGAGTTTATAGGAAACTGGGATGGTTCTTCCTTCACAGTTACCCCCAGCTATGCTGAAATGACCCAGTGCCTCAGCATCCTGCCCAGAATTGGTTGTCAGTCATCCCAACAAGGGGTGTTTTACTGTGGCTTTCATGTGCACCCCTGGGCTTGTCACCCACATCTTTATGCATTATTTGCTCTATGGTTTTGTGGCTGTCCCATGCTCTCTCTTCATTGGCAAAGTGACCATTCATATCTACAGCCCCTTCCAATGGGGTTTTCAGGTTTCAAGCAGTTTGTTTTGAGCATTCTGTGTATGTCCTGGAAAGGAATTGCTCACAGTGTGTGTGCGTGTGTGAACTGCACACACATTTCTCCCCATGTGTAGCTAGTTTTCCCACCCTCTTATGAAGTTTTCAGAATGAAAGTTACCAATTTTGATATAAACTAATTAATTAATTTATATGATGTGGGCATCCCCTATGTATGCTGTGATTACCATTAATGAATAAAAAAACTGCAGTGGCCTGTTGATAGGGCAGAACTTAGGTAGGCGGGGAAAACTAAATGGAATGCTGGGAGGAAGAAGGCAGAGTCAGGGAGATGCCATGGAGCTGCTGGAGATAGACATGCTGAAACTTTGCTGGTAGGCCACGACCTCATGGTGATGCACATATTAATGGAGATGGGTTAAATTAAGATATAAGAGTTAGTCAATAAGAAGCTAGAGCTAATGGACCAAGCAGTGATTTAATTAATATAGTTTCTGTGTGATTACTTCAGTTCTGGGCAGCTGGGATGAATAAGTGGTTCCTTGCAACATTTATAGGTTGTGCTCTCTACCTCTGTCTCTTGGTCTTTGTCTGTCTGTCTCTTTGATGTGTGTATGTGTGTGTGTGTGTGTGCATGTGTGTGTGTGTGTGTGTGTGTAGGCCAGAGGTTGGATAACTTACTCAGTTGCTCTCTACTTATATTTTTAAGCCAAACATTTTAAAATATATTTTAAGCTAATCATGGAGCTTGCCAATTTGGCTAGACTAACTGACCTGTGACCTCTGGGAATCTGCCGGTTTCAGCTTCTCCAGTGGTGGGGTTACAGGTATGCCCTGCTTCAGCCAGTTTTTTAATGTGGGTTCTGGGGATCTTAACTTTATGTCCTCATTCTTGTATATTACTGACAGAGCCATCTTCCTAGCTCTCTAGATTGTGATTTAGATGCCATGTCAAGTAACTCTTTGCTTACGGGGCGGGAAAGAACATGTACTATTCTTACAGGGGACTCAAGTTTGGTTCTCAGCATACATATTGGGCAGCTCCATCTCCAGGAGACACCAACACCCTTGTCTGAACTCTGTGGCCATCTACACTTACATGTACACACACTCACCCCTGACACATACGCAAAGCTGAAAAAAAGAACTCATTGCTTGGCATTAGATCCTTTAAAAAATGTCTTCTGTGTTTATTATAATTATTTTGTAATTTTGCACTCAACTTCAGGATCTATTTTCAGTTCAGTTTTCTACAAGGTATGAAAGTTAAGCCAGAATCTGCGTGTCTATCTGAATGTCTTTATCTATCTGTCTGTCAGTCTCTCTCTCCCTCTCCCCTTTCTCTATTGCTCCAGCATGACTTGTTGAAAGTTCCTTCTTTCATTGAATTGCTTTTGGCCCTTTGTTAAAAATCAGTTGAGCACACACTTGTGGATTGGATTGGATTCATTCTTTGAGTTCTGTATTTGTTCCCTTGACCTGTGCATCCATCCCTCTGTAGGTACCACAAACTCTTGACTGCCGTAGCTACTTAAAAACCTTAACATTGGAGGGTTGGATTCTGTTGTTTTATTCAGAGTTGTTTTTCCTATTTCAGTTCCTATTTCATGTGCATTTTAAATGGATGTGTTTTGATCTTAAAAAAATACATGATTTTTAAAAATAGAAACTGTGTTAAATGAACTAATTTAAAGAGAATTGACATTTACTGTTGAGCATTTGAATCCCTGAACACAAATGCCTCCACTCATTCACATCTCCTTTGACTTTTTTGGGTTTTGAGGGCTTTTGTGGTTGCTATTGCTTGAGACAAGGTTTCTCTAGATGGGCGTGGCTCTTCTGGAACTTGCTATGTAGAACAGGCTGACCTTGAAATGGCAGAGATATGCCTGCCTCTGCCTCCTGAGTCCTGGGATCATGCGAGACAGTGTTTTTTAGTTTTTGACAGTTGAAGGTGTACATGTTTTTAAAGTCATTTTCACCCTAGGATTCAATGTTTTTGGGAGTAATATTTTCAGTATTTGGTGGCCTTATGGTTTTAATCTGTTTATGTAATCACACTTGTCAATGGAAATACAATGTAGTTTTGTGTACAAACCTGTGAATTCGCTAATTAGTTCTGAGAATGTTTTGCCTTTGGTATCATTTGGGAAATTTTCTATGTGGTTGGCCATGACACTGTGCAAGCAGAGATGTCTCTATTTCTTCTTCCTACTCTGCCTCTAAAAACCATGTTCTTGGGCTGGCTAGATGACCCGGTGGGTAAACATGCCTGCCACCAAGCCAGATGGCCTGAGTTCAACACTCAGCATCTTCAGGGTAGAAGGAGAGAGCTGACTCCTTCACAATGTTCTCTAACCTGTGCCTGGAGGCTGTGCCCTGTGCACAAGATGTGGCCGGGATCCCGGCACAGGGTTGAGTAACAGTGGTGACAGGCTTTGCTCCTACTCTTAGTTTTTCAACTTCATTTGTTAGAAGTGGATTTATTTTTACAAATATTCTTGAAGCTGATTCTCTTTTATCTTTAACTTGCTGAAAGCTCCAGTCTCTTCTCCCGTGCCATCCTCCTCCCAATCCTGGGTGAGTTTTAGATTTGCCAAATGCTTTTCCTGCATCAAGTGATGCAGTCACATGGTCTTCTGTCTTTAATTTGTAGACACAGTATTACATTTACGTTACAAAAGTTGGATCAGTGATCATAGCTTTCATTCTGGTCTCTATTTTAGTTCTGCCTCTATGTTCTTCACTAGAATGAGAGTGACAGGGCTATTCCTTTGGGAGGCAAGTCCTGTCTCCACGCTCTTTTAAATCAAGAGTCCTTTGGATCAGGGGCCTTTGTCCATTTTTGGTGTTGAAGAACCCTCAGAGTTGGTCACAGGCAACAGTTAGGGATTCCCCTCTCCTAGGGAAGAGACCCTGGTCAAGGCAGTGTCCAGGCATGCTTGCTTGATCCCTGAAAGCACTTAGACATCTTTGACACTATAAGAAAACTTAGAAGAATAGCTCTAGAACCTTCTACCCAGGAAGAATACTGTATGTCGTGGAAATGTCCTTATTCCCTTCAATGAGTTTCTGGAGAGTTGTCTGACACAGAGGATGTATTTAACTGTTGTCCAGCCCCATTTTCGTCATCCTTAGTCCTGGATCTTATAAGACTGGTTGAGCATCTCCACCCATCAGTGTTTCTGAGCATTCTCTTCTGGTCCAAATTATATCCACCAAAGTGATGCTCAAACCTCTTCTCTTTAGTGCTCTGAGCCTTTCTCCTGAACACTTTGCTCTTACTGTGCCCCCACATGGTACCCCTGGGCATCTCTGGGTGTTTCTGGTTTTTTTTCTACACCCTGTCCCTGTGATCCAGAATGCTACTGTGATGACCACATCTGACAAGCTTCCTCCTGAACTGTAGTTTGTACCTCGGTGTCAGTAGCAATCCAGCTACTCTGTGTAGGTGCCACACTGTAGTTCTGCCCCAGGGGAATCCTTCTTATATCCTGGATGCTTTGCTTCCTTGTCCCTGTGAGTGCAGGAGGTACTGATATTCTGGGCAAAGCCCTGGGACCTAGTGCATGGGCCAGTAGATGGCTTTAGGGGAGAGGGTATTTTCACGATTGAGTCCCACACATGCTAGCCGAAATGCCAAGTGGTTTAGCCTTTCCCCCTCTCTGTAACAGAGGTCACAGTGTCATTTTTATAGAATATTCAAGAGCAAAGCATAGTGTGAGTGTCAGGGGTAGTTTAAAGGAAATTATGTATTAAAAAAAGGAAAGTAACTTTTGAGGAGAAACACCCACTGGGGAAAAGCAGTTCTTAAGAGCCTAAGAAGTAATTGAGCTGCAAATTACACCTTCCAGATGGTGCGAGCACACAGCGAATTCAGAGCAGAACCGACCCCAGGAAAGAAAGGGAGTTCTTAGCTGGAGAAGCTACAGAGCTTCCGACAAGTAATTATCCGTAAACATGGGCAGGGGTGACCAGGAAGCTGCAGGTTTCCCTAATCCAAGAAATGTTCAAAACAAGAACCAGCACTTGTCTGCAGTGGTTCTGTTCCCACAAGACATGAATATTCATGGACAAATCTGTTTTTAAACTGGGCCACTTTCCCCAGTCACATGTGAACTAAACCAGACACATGTCATCCCGACGGTACTGGAAATGGGGGCTGGGGCACAGCATCCAGCTCCTTCCTCAGCACAGGCAAGGCAGCCCCTGGGTGTGGGCTATCCAGAGGCTGATGAGACTCCTGGCTCCAGGTTACCTTCTGATGTGTGGCCCCCAAGAATGGTAACTGCCTTGATTTCCTCCTCTGTTAAACAGGGACTTCTGAGACAGCCCCTGGGGAATTCTGGGTGCACAAGCTAGACTCCAGGTCTCAGGGAGGAAGAGCAATCCACCACATCTGAGCAAGTTAGTCTTCCTGCTGGCCAGGTCTTCACAGATCCTTGACTGGGATCACATAGCCTTGGTCATCCTGTGTCACAGGCCTCTACACTGCAGTCCCTCCTGCACCCTGGGCATGGGGCACTTGGAGAGTATCACCTGATGAGAGAAGGCAGGCTGGGAGCAGAAAGGAGAAGCATTTGGTCTGGGATCTGGGTCTCATTATGGGTCTCAGCTTTCAGGTCTGTAAAATGGGTTCGGAGATGGGCGCTGTGATGGCTAATCTTTGATATCAACTTGAAAGGAAGGTTCAACTTGGGAAAAGAGAACCTCCATTGAAGAATTGCCCCTGATATATGACCTGTAGGCATGTCAGAGGGGCATTTTCTTGATAGCTAACTGATATAGGAGGGCCAAGCCCATTGTGGGTGATACCATCCCTAGGCTGGTGGACATGGGTTTTGTAAGAAAGGTAGCTGAATGTGAGCCTGAGAAAAAGCCGGTCAACAGCCTTTCTCTGTTTCTGCTCCAGCTGTTGGTACCTGTTTTCACTTCCTTCAATGACAGACTTCCTTCATCTTCCCGGAAGATGGAGTAAGCCTTTTTCTCCCTGAGTTTCTTTTTCTCATGGTGTTTATCACAGCAACAGATAACAAGCCAGAACAGGATCTGCACACAACAGCAAAGAAAGTCTGAAGAGCATGCAGGGCTGCAGCAAGAGAGCCCCCCTCTCCAGGGACTCACTGCAGTAGGAGAGCAAGGCATTCTATGTGAGAGACCAGTGCTGCACCTCTTCCTTGATGTGGGATTCCCCTCTGTATCCCGTGAATACCATTGGTTAATAAAGGACTTCTTTGGACCTATAGCAGGGACAGAACTTAGCTAGGTGGAGAAAACTAAACTGAATGCTGGCAGAAGGAAGGCAGAGTGGGAGAGAAGCCATGTAGCTCTGCCAGAGACAGATGCTGCAACTTTACCGGGTAAGCCACAGCCACATGACAATACACAGATTAATGGAGATGGGTTAAATTAATATGTAAGAGTTAGCCAATAAGAAGCTAGAGCTAATGGGCCAAGCAATGATTTAATTAATATAGTTTCTGTGTGTTTATTTTAGGTCTGAGCTGCCAGGCAGCTGGGAAATGAACAAGCAGCCTTATTACAACACTTCCTGCCTTGCTTCCTCCCCAAGAAACTGGGCTCAGTTGACTCTCAGAACATCTGTGTGAAGTGGTCATATGAGGTTGTCGTCTGGCTCAACCTGTGGCACAATGGTCCTAGATTGGTATTCTCTGGGTCCCATCGTGGTCTCCTTCAGCAGTGTCCACAGAACATGGGAACCTGCCTGGGATTAGCAGCATCTTGGCCCATTCTCCCCTTCCCCTGCCCCCCGAGCGGCAGCTCCAGTAAAGAACTGTTTATGTATAGTCCTCTGAAACCGGCCCAGAGCCTGGGGACAGCATGCTCCCTGCGGAGTTCCTGGTTCTATCCCCGTGCCTTAGAAGAACTCCTGGGCCACAGCCTCAGCAGAGCTCCACCACCCTGGGACTGTCATGAGGGGTTCAAGAGAGAAAGCAGATGATATGACGGGACACTGCAACCAGGGGTTTCTACATCTCTGCTGGCCTAGCTCTTTCCTGAAGTTTGTAGTCCCCAGTGACCACAGTGTTTGTTTCCCTTTCCTTACAGGTCCCAGTGCATTTGGATCTGATGAGAGCCTTGGAGTTCAGACTCTGAATATCCAGTGGACCCTTAATTGCATGTGTGTGTGCTTGTGAATATGTGTGGGTGCTGATTGCAGGAGTGTGTGCATGCCCTGGCAGGTGTGTATCTTCTGTGCTGATGTATGTTTGTGAGCGCTGTGTGCACAAGCTTATGCATGATCCTATGGGCACATATAGGTTATGAAGGTGTGTATGTATGTGTGTGTTGGTGTGAGTGCTGTGTGCACAATTGTGTACACATGTGCTTCTGTGTATGGGCTCTGCTGTGTGTATATATTCTGTGTGCACAAGTGTGTTTGCTCCTCTGTGAATATGTATGTGTGTGTGTGTCTGTCTGTCTGTTTATATGTATGTGTTTTACTGATGTGTGTGTGAGTACTGTGTGTACTTAGGTGCGTTTGTATGTGCTTGTTTACCAGCTCCTCTGCTTCCAAGTTGAGAACACATAGTTCTTGCCAGGACACATGTAATCACCATTTCACAGATTGTAGAGTACCTGGAAAGGCTGGTGAATTTGAGTAAACAAGACACCCACTGAATCCCTGCCAATGCCCAGGTGCATCATTTCCTGGCCTCCTTGGTGGGAGGATGAAAGTTATTTTGGTGTCCTCAGCTAAAATAAAGGCCGCACAGAACAACAGCAGAGCGGAGTCTGGACCCCACTGCTCTGATTCCAAAGGCTGACTCTGTTCTGTGACATCCACTGACATGGGCCCTTGAACAAACACTCAGCCCCCTGTCTGGGACCTTGGTCTGAGTGAATGTGCGGCTCAGCTGCACCAAGTTGGGTATAGGTATCACAGCTGACCCTGTGGATGACCTTTCAAGGGCTCCATCTTGCTTGTGCAGGAGTTCTTACCTCTTAAGGTCTACAGTAGCCTTTATGTCTAACCCACATGTGGTACAGGGCCCCTCTGCACAAGTCAAGTTTCAGATCTGAAGTCACCTTACTGAGATATGAAGTTTCAGGACCCAAGAAATGATTGAAAAACTTGCTCAGATCAGTGAATGCCAGGAGGGAGGCTCACAGGTGAACAGTGGGTTCTGCTTTTGCAGACAGGACCACTGATGCTGGCTGTCCTTTCCCCCATGTCACTTTAGGGGGACTCTGAGCTTCTTAGCACACTGTCTGGAACGAGACAGGCAAGTGCTCACCACTCACTTGCCTACTGGAGTAGACAAGAAGCAGCTTGCAAATTGAGATGGTGCTGTGTTCCTGATAAATAAGCAGTTTATCTCGGAGTGGGGAGGTGTGTAAGTGGAGGAGACAGTCTGAGCCTTGGGATGATGGTCAGACAGACTTCACGAAGCTGACATCTGCCACTTCCGTCACTGTCTTTAGTTTCAGGCACTGGATTCCAACTATGAAAATGAGCAGGCTTCTCTCCCTCTGTTGGTGAGATGGTTTCCAGGTATTTGTGCCCCAGGCCACCCTTGAATCTGTGCCCCACAAGACTGTTCCTCCAAGCAGCTGCCTTCTCAGGGGGACTTCACAAAGGCATCAACAATTGGACTTACAGAAGCAGAAATCAGGGCCCATGCAATAGCCAGGAAGGAGTGTCGAATGAACCTTGAACCTTGTTTTCAGAGCTGGGATTCAAATCAGGCTCAATTTGAAGGGCATCGTGTGCAGTGTCATAACTCCAAATTAGCACTGAAGGAAGAGCGGGCAGGGAGATGGATGCTCCGGCAGCCAATGTGAAGCACGCTGATTGGCCCAGCTGAGAAGAATAGGGGTTTTTATCTCCTCCTTACAGCAAACAGCCCATTAATAGAGGAGCGTTTACTGTCACTTCCTGAGGAATAAAGACATTAAAGATGCTTGATACTTAAAATTATGTTTACGTTGTCTGTGAAAATGTGATAAGTACACCCCATAAAAACAGCAGAGAACTCGCCTTCTGCTAAGTTGCAAATTCACAGCTTCATCTGCAAGGAGCCCCTCCTGTGTTGTCAAGATGTGTTTCCTGGGAGATGGCCCCACCCTGTCAGTAGAGCTGGCGTCCCTGGCAGAGGCACCAGGGCCACTGTCTGAGTGATGGCTGCCTGGCTGCTGTCCATGTCAGAGGGCTCCCTGTTTTCTGTTCGGCCTCCCTCACCAGCAGGTGTCCCGGTCAACCTAATCGGCAAGGAGTCTAGCCTTGTCCTTATGCTGCCAGCTGCAGCCTAATTACTGGGTGTAATTTGGTAACAGGCAAGTGCAAATTGATGCCAGCCAGCGACAAGGGTCAGGAAGGAGACACTGATGGTAGCCGGAGAGCACAAGCTGGAGGTGGCTTTGCCATCTGTATGCAGATTTGCTGATGCAGATGAGTCAGAGGGAGAGAAAGGACCTTGGAGTGTCTCCTTTGAGTCTCCTTCAAGTCTCAAGTGATCAAAATGCAAATAGCTATAAACAAGGAGGTAGAAGTACACCCCCAGCCCCCGCACTTTCCTATTGCTGGAGCCAAGACTGCATGAGGTTCCTCTCAGCTAGAACAGAGGCAGCAGGAAGCCTATATTCAGTGTGCAGCTGGAGAGAAAGAACACTCTGGGCTGTCACTGGAAGGGGACACAAACTCTGGGATACAGCTCATGGGCACAGGCTCCATGCTAACCACACCTACCTGGATTCCCATGGTGCACTCACATTTTCATGCAGATGAGAACTGGCCATGCCTCCTCTTTAGGGTGATGAAATTGACAGTAGCAGTCCCTGCGCCCCATATTTGACATTTTCCCTTTAAGTGGGACTATCAAATCAAGAAACAAAATATCAAGTGGTCTGGGCTGCTGTGGAGAACATGGCATCCTGTCTGAGTGCTGAGGATGGATAGATACTCTGGGGTGCCCGTTTGCATAAGACTGGGGTTAAACACACCCTAATTTGCCAGCCTGCTATTGCCTTGCATCTCCCTGTCCGCCCCCATTCCCGTATTGCACAGCTATAGAGGGAATGAATACGTGCCTCTCTGAGAGGTACTTGAAGCTGCTTGTAAGCCTTGGCCATTCTCTGAGGTCTGGTAGGCATATGTTCTCGGAGAGGCTACCCCACGACCCTAGCTGGAGCAGAGGTTGGGCTGTGATGCTGAGAAGCCACTGAAAGTCTGGCGGCCCTGCAGTTTCAAGTGGGGACTGGAAATGTGTGGAGGACTCTCCAGACTTCTGAGGGACAGAAATGTCTCAGGGAGGCACGTGTTGTCATTGAGATGGGGGGCATGTCTGCACCCAGTGTATTGGTTTCTTCTTCTGGAAACGGGTGTGCTAGACACTGCCTCCTCGCCCGTGAGCACTGAGCTGCTGGATTTGGGAGTCCAGTGCTCTCTGTCCCCAGATGGTGCAGGCACAGTCACAGGTGGCGTGTACTGGGGTAGGAGGCACAGAAAGGGATATCATCTCTCCCCCACCTCTGCCTTTCCACTCAGCTTTGTGGGTTTCATCTGGTTTTAGAACATTCTGAGGAGGTGAGGCTCAAGGAGTAAGGAGTTGGGTAAAATGCTCATTGAGAGCCTATGGGAAGCCACCAATGTCTGGCTTGGCCCTGCCTCTGGGAAGCAGACAGGCATCTCTGAGACCCAGGGCTAGGGCAAAGTCAGGATAGCCATGTAGGCTATGCTTCCCTCTGGTGTGTCCTTCTTTGTCGGGCCACTGGGGTGGGACTCATTGATCTTTGCCTTGAATTAATCTTTATAAAGACAATATTTAAATAAAAACCCTAAATGGCCAATGACAAGTGATAAAGCTAATTGAGTATAATAAGAAGGCCTTTTGTTAGCCACTGAGACGATCGGGGTAACTTCTCAGATAGGAAAATAATGAAAGATCAATACCACTGGTGGACGGAGCCCAATGTGACTGTATAAATCAAGGGGACTTCCTGAAAGGAGGGCATTTTACACTTGTGAGGTGAATTAATCTAAGTGTCAATAAGGAAAACAATTACAAAATGGAAGCTCGCCAGCCCATCCCTCAGGAGAGATGTGCACACAGGTCTTGAGGAGATTCTTTTCCCGCCAGATACAAGTGTCCACTGAGGGCCTGGGATGTCGCAGTAACAAACCAATGATTGCACATGATTGGGAAACTCAGCCTTCCCTTTCCAGTCTTAGTCGTTGTCCTTGTCCCTAACAAACAGCATATGGGAAATTAAAAATCCCTGTGGTTTCCCATGTAAATGGTGATAATTAGTGCTCACTTAGAGATTTCAAAGATGTTTCAAGTGGTAATTATTCAAGATCTGGGCTACTTGACATGTGGTCATGTGTTATTCTATTGGTTCATGGTTTACTAGCACTTATGTTGTTATTAATATTCTAAGTATAAAAGTCATCATGTTTATGCAAATCCCAATTTGTAATGTGTAGAAAGAAAAACACCACCCAAGAGGCTCAGTAATGACCCAGATGTGGCATCTAGGCTTGGTGACACACTGTGGTCAGAGGGGCCTACCACACTCCATGGGTCTGAAAAGTCAGGCCTGCAACTGATGGCCAGAAGAGGGGACATGACAGAAGCTGGGACACTTCAGGATGATCTTGTAGGAGGCAGCAGGGAGCTGGAACCACCTGCCTTGGATGGTCAAATGCTGCTCCTGTTTCCAAGGGAGACACAGTTCTTGAGATTTCGGAAATTCTACAGTGTCATACCTGACATAGCTTATTCGATGACACTTGGTCAGACCATGGTCGCCGGGTCATTTCCAACATGTTTCTTCCCTTTGTGAAAGTAGGATTCTTCCAATGGTAGGATCCTGAAATTAATCTAATAAAAGCAAAAATTGCCTGGGTGTACCTCTCTGCTCAGCCTTTTCTAATTTCTCTACTTGATTTTGAGAGGCCACGAAGGGCAGGAAAGCGTGACCTGGAAAAACACTGTTGGGATACCAGTAGCCTGTGGCTACTCAGCGCCCAGGTTTTCTTGTTACTGTGATAAAAAATACCTTAACAAAAGTAACTTAAGGAAGAAAGGGTTTATTTTGGCTCGGGGGTTCTAGGTTACAGCGTGCCATGGTGGGGAGGTCAGAGCCGCAGGAGCCTGAGGATGCTAGTTACATTGTATCCAGATAAGAAGCTGCATGATGAATGCATGCTGCTGCTCAACTCTTTTCTGCTTACAGAAGTCTCAGCTGGGGAATGAGGCCACCTATCACGAGTAGGTCTCAGGTCAGCTCACTCAGCTGAGACAATCCTCACCTCCTGACATGCAAAGGACAATCTTCACCTCCTAGGCATGCAAAGAGGACCGTTGCCCAGGTGACTCTAGAGTTGACAGTTAATGCTAATCACTACACCATCTGAAAGTGTGTGCACATTCACAAGCGCACACCCAGATGTCCTGCTGTGCAAGCACAGGGATATTTGGGTTGCAGATAGATGTCATCCGCTTACGAAAGGAGAGCACAGGGACAGGAACAAATTCACAGTCACTGCCTGTGTCATAGATGTCCTGCTCCTAAGTCCTACAAAGATGCCACCCTTTACCCCGCCCCCAAGTACAAAGCAGCACCCATCCTTAGAGGACTGATGGTCCTCGTCATCACTCAGTTTGATCCCAAAGACTGTCCTCCTGGATTCTCACTTTGCCTCTACCCCGCTGAGCTGTCATTATCGTACGTCAAACGTTCCATCAAACGTCAAGGCCACTACCAAACATTTTGAGGTGGACAGTTTATCAAGTTATGCAAAGGTAGTTACAAAAAGAGTTGCTGTGTCCTCATGTGCTGGGAAATAGATGGTAATAGTTGAAAATTGTGTCTTCACACAGCAGAGCTGGCGTGTTTCCCGGTGGAGTAGGGTGCTGCCAAGCACATGTTTCAGTCAGACGAAAGCAGGTAGCCCGCTTTCCCCCTCATTATTATCCCTGTCAAGCTTTATTACATGTCACGGAGACTCCTCATTGTCCCTGCCATGGAAAATGAATAGAAAGTCATGCTGTCCTTTTGCGGGGAATGAATCCATCAGTGTGGACAGGAGTGCAGCTGACATTGTTTGTGCGACACCCGAGGAGGTACACAGGGACAGTGCTTGGCAGAGGCTCCCTGCCTCCTCCTGCCTTCTCTTAGACACACTGCTCATCAGGAATATGGGAGACTCCGAGAAGAGCAGAGAAGGCTGCTGCTGCTGCTGGTGGCATCTTTCCAGATGACCGCTGTTACCTGGGACACCTTAGAGGTGCAGGAGCATGAAGGTGGAAAAGCAGGATGAAGGCAGTTCCCACGTCTATCCTGAGATCATGGGCCTCACAGATAAGACGTTGGTGGACAGGATGCTCAGGTGTGGTAAGGAAGCCATTTTTAAAGTTACATCATCACTATGTGCCTTGTGTTTTCTCTCCCCAGTCTGTGGAAACTGCAGGCTTATGCAGTTTCCTGGTCTTGTCATTTGTGAGTGATTATACAGTCATCTCCAGAGAAATGAATGCTTCTGTCATTAAAATCATTGCATGTAATACATGGAACTTTTTTTTTTTAATTTTGAGAAAGGGTCTAACTATATGCTTTGAGCTTGTGGCCATCTTCTGCCTCAACCTCCTGAGTGCTGGGATTACAGGTGTGTACCACAGTGCTGGGGGCTGCTCTGGAAACCTTAAGTAAGCATATTGAAAGGAAGGAGAAAGCTGACTGGGTCTTCTCATTCATAACAGCCTGATTGACGTCTGGAATATTCCAGAATTTCTCAACCCACTTTCAGAAGATTACATATAAGGAATTCCTTCAAATGCAAGACACACTTTTGTCCTACCCTGAAGTCACTGTCACATCCGGGTCATGAGAAATGCTTCCGAGGACACACACTAGGATCAGAGCCCATGGTTATGGCATTCTATCCACAGCAAATACCAGTTGGACCTGTGTAAAAACTGGTGCAGCCCCACCTAAGAGGAGTCCTTCCTGTAGTGGAGGTGTCTGGATAACTAGGCAGAAGGAACCATTAGCCAAGGTGAAGTAAGCGCTTCTCTTCCTGTTGGGGGATGGGCAGTTACTGGAAAAACAGCTTCCTCTCTGTCCTCTGCTCACCTCAGCCCTGTCCTGTCAAAGTTGCCAGGGTCAAATCATCATTTGTTCCATGCAAGTGACAGCTTCCACCAGGCCATGGGAGTCAGTCCCTGTCACACTCTGGGTTCCTGGTGGAAAAAGACATTCTGTGTCCTCTCCCAAACCAGGGCTCCTGATTATCCCCACCAAGGCCAATCTGCCACCAGCAGGAACCAGAGAGGAGTGTGTTCACTGATCTCAGGAGAGGAACATGTGGAGTCCTATCTGGCCGGAGCATAATGTATGTCTGATTTCTCTTTTCAAACAGCGTTAGAAGTAGAGGCCTTGTGACTGTAGCTAGCTAAAGCATGAACTATGCACTTGGAAAGTAACGGAGTCAAGGTTGTTCTGGAGGGGGAAGTAGGATTCCCGCACCAGTGGGGAGACAGACAGGACAGAGTGGCTTCCTGAGTCCCCCTGCACAGGTGCAGTTCCCGGGTGGCAGGTTCTGCAAAGCACCTGCTCCCAGAGCTCCAACGCTGCCTCCCAAGCGCAGCCTTTTGGAGTTGCCAGTTGGGGATGTGGATAGACAACTTCACCCTTGGGGTCGATTTAGCTTTGCAGCCGCCCTCAAGTGTTTAGTGTAGTTTACAGTCACTTTTATTTTTATTGAAAACTGACATTTTTTTTTCTCCATAGCACGCACTTTCTCCTGAGAACACAGTGACGTCCTCAAGCAGACCTCCTTCATGTCAGAGGTGCTGTGTGGAACCCACAGAGGACGGTGCCTCAGCCTCCTGCTGGGAGGTTGAAACTAGGGAGAAAGTGAGGCAACAAAGCTATGCAGGCAGGTCCAGCGTTTTGCCGGGTTCAGGCTCAGGATCCTTGGTGGTTACTGTTGGCTTCTCTCTGACTGACTGCAGGTCTGACTCACGGGTGGTGAGAAGGAGCATGAGGCCAGAGGCCAGTTGAGCTGCCTGCCGGGGTGATCATCTGTACTCTCATTTCCTTGTAGCAGTCCAGCCTTCCCGCAATTTCCTAACCTCTCTTCCCTTTAACCTGCAGGCCTAGCTCAAGGGGCAGGAGCGATGACTTGGATCTGCTAAGCATGTAGAGGTGCTAAGCTGGGGAGTACCAGAGACTCCTCACTGCTAGGTCAGCACCTCTGTGTCCTCTGTCTCAGGTGACTTGGTGGGCTGTGTCCTGTTTAACCAGTGGAACCTGCCAGACCTGTGATTCTGTCTACTCAGGACTCGCCCACAAAAAAAAATCTCTGTTGTTTGTATGTAACCCGTGATGTAGGTACCAGTGTGCTCTGAACAGGACTGTGTCGTGCTGTCAGAGCCTAAAACGCAACCCCAATTCCCAATTTAATAAGCGAATTATACAGATGACTGAATCAGCACAAACACAGACTGTTTAGCTATGGAAGAGGAGTGTGGCTATGTCTCCATTGGCATGGAAAGGCAGCCTCCACACACTTAGCACTTCAGGGGGAGCCAGGCAGGGTAGCGTACACTTGCAAACACGGTACTCAGGAAGCAGGGGCAAAGAACCCAAGTTCCAGGACAGTCTGGCCTTCAAGACTCTGGCTTTAAAAACTATGGATTTTATTTTATTATTGTTAAGTGCGTGGGTTTGCCTGCATATATGTCTGTGTACTCCATGCACGCCCAGTGCCTGTAGAGGTAAAAAGAGGCTGTCAGGTCAATTTGAACTGGAATTATAAGCAGTTGTGGGATGCCAGTTGAACCTTGGTCTACTGGAAGGGTAGCTAGTGCTCTTGACTGTGGATCCATTTCATCCTGACTTAAACACACATGCATGCATGTACACACACACACACAGACACATACACACACACACACACACACACACACACACACACCCCAAAATCAGTTAAATAAAATGTCTCTGAAATCCTAATATTATACTTTAAGATCTTAATTGGGAAGAAATTTTTTGCTGGTCTCTGCGTGAGGGAGCAACCTACTTTACTTCTTTTTCTATAATAGGGCAGGTGGATTTATCCAATAAGTACTCACTGATTCGAATCAAAGGATACCCAAGCATCACCACCCAGCCTCCATGTGCTGAATATAATTTGAAAAAAATAATCCAGTCAACAGATTTTTGTGAAAATCCACACATCACAGGAGCCCTTTACAGTTCCAAAATAGCTTAGACAGCAAACACCGAAGCCTTCGCGGGAGTGGGGACACTGAGTGTGTTTCCTCCACTTGTGCCTTTGCTGCTGAGGTCTCCTCACTGACTGATCTGAGGCAGGAGGTTACTCCAGTGCCTCATGGTGGTGGTGGTGGGCATCTTGATAGTAGGGCCATCGGTCTGGCGGGGTTTGGATAGAGGGGCAGGTGGTCTCACATGTCCAGTGTGACTGTGGTGTGGGCTGGAAGGGACTGTGAGCCCGTGAAAAAGCAAGGGTATTCTGAGCAAAAACTCTCATACACACCTAGTCTGGGGTGGGGGCTGGCCTGTGGTTGCTATTCTTTATAACAGGCCAAACATAATTTTTGCAATTCATAAATGGTGACAGGAAAATAAATGATTGCACGTTCCATTTTCTGAGCAGATTCTGTAATTTTTTTTGAGATTTCTTTTTTTTTTTCCCTTTATGGAGACATGTCTGAAATATGCTGCTCTCATCTCCATAGGGACACAAGTCATTGTGATGTAAACAGACTTACATTTATTTATTTATTTTAGGAAATCTAGGAAAATTCGCAGACTTGCTCTGTCTAGAGCGAGGCTATGGTTATTCTAACCACAAACCGACTGGATGTGGTCCCTTGAGGAAGAGGCTCCTTCATGTCCAGTGAGCCTGCAGGAGCCATTAGGGTACTCGGCCTATTTTGTATACATTTCAACTGCTAATGGTACTTGAAAAGTAACAGCTGTTTAGCAGCTGTGGGACAAAGCGCGCTAGAGTGTTGGGAAAATAAGGAAGCAGGTGTGTCTGCAGAAACTTGACCCGTGGATGGCCCGCACCCCTGCATTGTGCTGGGAAATAGGAGATGTTCAAGGGATGGTGAGTGGCAGCGTTTGAGAGATGAAGGTGGAACGCAGGGCACTTTTGGGTACCTAGCCACTCACGATAGTTGAATTCCTTACGGAGCTTGTTAAAATCGATGCAGGCACACGCTTGCCCGAGCATATGTTCCTTTCATCATTTCAGTTCTCATGAAATTGCTTTTCTGCATAGACAGCTAAGTTCTGTGGACCATGGGCCACGATTTTCACCTTGGATTTGGATCCAGGTCCGCCTTCTGCCAGTCTGTTTTTCATCCCAGCTTTTCTGGGCTTCTGAGCAGTAGCTGGGACTGAAAGGCCCCGTGGAAATGATCATTCGTTTGCTCTCACACAGGTTGTGACTTTCTCTAATGTTATTAACATAGCCCACGGAAAAGCAGGTGGCACGGTGCCGTGGGTCACTGAATGGCTTGCGGTGAGGGTGAAATTCTGAGCCAGCAGCAAATTGGACTCACCATCAGCCAGTCGCTGCTGGGTCGACACATGGATGCTCTGAGGACCAAGGCAGTTCAACCATTTTCTGCGTTAGGGAAAACATCCCGGGACTCCAAGTGCTTTTGAGAGTGCAGAGGGCTTGCCTGCATTGGATGAACTGTATGCCTTGTTCTACAGCTGTGATCTATAAGGAGGGTGAGAAATCTCCCAACCGCCCTGCTGGGTGCCACCCTGCTAGCATCCATAGGGAGACATGTTGGAGGAGGCAGAGGAACTCACCTGAGTTCTCCATTCCTCGGTTGGGCTAGATGCATGAACTATGTGGAGGGAAACCAGAGGGTCGGGTCAGCGTGTCCCAGGGAGGATAAAGACATGTAACTAAAGCTGAAGTCTTGTGTTTTCACCCACGAGCCTTCCTTGGGGACTGAATACTTGATTAGCCTGCTAGAGACATGACATCACAACCAGGCCTTCCCATCTGTGATTGGCAATGCCAGCAACCACTGGGAAGCCCTTTTTCTTGCTTTTCCTTCTCTCTGGTTCTTGGGGTCTCCCTGCTGTGGGGACAGAGAACAGTTGGATGCTGCAGATTAGGTAGCTGTGCCCTTTTCTCCACCTCTTAGAATAAAAACCACTCCAGCATGGACCCTGTGTGAACGAGAACTCTTGGAAAGAAGGCATATCTGCAGAGAGGGACTCATGGAACTGCCATGTGGTGGGGGGTGGGGGGGTGTTGGAACGTTGCAGGTCCAGAGCCTAATAACCTTTCATCCCGGAATAGCTGTTCCTTGCCCATCTCTGTGTCAGGACTGATATCCCATGACTAATGATAAAAAGCATTTCTGGAATCTATTAACTTAGCAGACATCTAGTTTCCTCTAACCCAAAAGCTAAGAATGTCAAGCTACAGCCCCTGAGAGTCTCCATTCTTGCTCTAACCACCTTGCTGATGGTTCCTCTGATCTATTTTAAAATTGCCCTGATTTATGACTTTCTATTTTCTGTTACTATAAAACTTCATGAAACTGCTTCCACGTTGGTCACAGAATCTGGGGTAACCTAGCTCTCTGCTTCCTACACCATACACTGGTTTGGCTTCAGAATAAACTACCTTTTATTCCCTTTGAGATAAGAGCTGTGTTCTTGTGTTGACATTCGAAATGCTGCTGCCGCCAAGTTTTCCAGGGGGCCAGTGGTGAGACAAACCCATGGACTCTTAAATTTCCACATCAGTGGTTTCTATGCATATTATATAGGACCTACATAGTTCATTATAAAAGAGGTGACTATCCAAAAGATTAATATGCCAAAAGTCACAAATACTATCTAAAATGAACAAGTTTGTTGAATGCAAATCTGTTAAATGCAAATTTATGATTTTATGGGAACGCTTTCTTTGTCGTCAAAAGCAGATCCTCTGTAGTTGGCGGTCGGGAGGCAGCTAGAGCTGGGCACTGGGCCGGCCTGCGCTGGCTTCCTTTGCAGGCTTTTGGACCACTGAAAACAACAGGGACTGGGGCAAGTGGTGGGGTGTGCTGTTTTCTCTTCCAGCTCTGCCTTTTTGGAATGAGTTGCTAGAGCCTCCCGCCCTTCCTCATCTCTAGCTTGGCTGAGCTCTGCCACTGTGACTGTGTGTGTAGCTGTTTATGGAGTTCATGTCCAAAGAGATTAATTAAAAAGTGCAGACTTCACATCTCCCGCAATGGGAAAGCGGTTTGCATTCCTGCAAAGCTTCCCTTAGCACTCACGCATGTCTCTTCTCCCATGTCTGCATGAGGCTGGGCCCCTCACAGGGAGGGGGAGGGGAACAGTGGGTTGAGTTGCTCTGTTTCCGCTCCAGGCAGTGGACTTGGGCTCTCTCAGCAGCACCCACTAAAACTGCCTGAGTAGACATGTGGGTGACACTGGCAGCCACAGGAGCTCAGTAATTCCTTGTCAGGCCTGGGTGAGGCCTCTGTGATTACTTTGTAATTCTGAAGAGAACTTTGTGTCCAGTACACACTCCTTTAATCTCAATATCAGGGAGACGGGGGCAAGTGGCTCTCTGAGTTCAAGGTCAATGGGGTCTACAGAGCTAATTCCAGGCTCACCTGGACCACGGAATGAGACCTTGGGGAGGGGGAGAGATCACTAGTTATGAAAAGTAAAATTGCCCTATGGTTTGCAAACACTGACTATGTGTTGAGCTGAAAATAAAGTGAACCACATTTGTCTGCTTGTTTCTTTGTTTCTAACAGTTTCCACCTGGTAGCTTAACAGGAGGATGGATTCCTACTTGGGCTACAAGGTTTCACCTTTCCCTTTAAAGAAGCCAGCCCCTGCCTTGGATTCTGGACACCTCCCCCACTGCCCCCTTCCCCCCC
>JAQHUG010000118.1:4263010-4275657 GCA_028555095.1 Dicrostonyx torquatus | reverse complement strand
TGACAGCTTTACATGGGTGGTGTCCCATTATTATTTCAGTAGACAGTCATGAAGATGAGCTTCAGATCTGTTTTTTTTTTTTTTTTTTTTTTTTTTTTTTTTTTTTTTTACCTACGAAGCAACCAAGAGGAGTCTTCCTGGGCATACATTAAGCACACACACACACACCAGGCATCAGAGGGTCTCTCAAAGGCTGATGCCCTTGTCCCTCTAGAGAAGTGAAACTGAAGTGGGCAGCAGTTGTTGTCCCCACCTCCACCCAAAAGACACTGTATCCAGTTCTCCCATTCTCAAGCTGCCAGAAGGTGGCTGAGGGTTGACTTCTACTGGACTGGGGCTGTGGATTTCTGAAGAGAGCTAGTGGATGCCCACTGGGAATTTTTGGATACAGCCTCTGTGTCAGGGAGTCAGTAGAGACTTGTGCGTTTTCAAGCACTGCTCATGAGCTGGCAGCTCATGACTTTCCTTTCACCAGCCGGTTGTGGTCAGTGGCTGTTCTAGCAAGTTCTCTTCACCTTGCTCTCTAGTATCTCCTCCAGCTATGGGGAAGGAAGACAGCAGGTAGGTCCAGGGTCTTCAAGTCAAAACAAGCTGGTATCTGGAAAGACCAAGGCACCTGGAGGTCACAGGCACGCCACTGGAGAGGAAATAGTCAAGAACAGGAGGATGGTGAGACCTTCTGGAGGATGCCCACATGTCTTCAGCTGACTACGGGTCAATGCACACACATTAGGAAACCACCCAGACCAGAAAACATTGAAACAAAGGGAGGGACCCTCAACACACTGTAGTTTCCTTCCTCACCCTCCAGAGTGGATCCCTTTGTGGTGCACAGGGCACACAGGCATGTGTGCATTAGTTTGCACCTCAGGGTTTGACAGATCAGCTTACAGCAGAATGCTGCAGTTGCTGCCTGGAAAATCTGAAAATCAAGAACTGAAAGGATAAAGTTGTTTCCAAGTAGCCAGGCTTCTTCTCACCATAGACAGCTAGGTTATTTGCAAGAGCACAGGCACACTGATCCTAGAAATGAAAGCACACAGTCTCAGATGTAGTAAGGATTGCTATCCGTATACAGAAGCAGGAAAAATGGGCCCACATGATGAAAACATCAACAATGGCTGTCTTACAAGTGACACATGGTGTAATTGGCAGGCACAAACATTAAAAAAGTCGTTATGGCTCTGTTTCGTGTCTGTAGAAAGCTCGCAAAATTTTGAACACATTAAGTAGAGTCATGAAAGACATGAAATGTCCCCATGCAAACCTCTAGGGTGAGGACTGCAAGTTCAGGTAAAAATTAGTGGGGAGTGTTGACAGAGATAATGTGGTAATGCATATTGAGTAAGGCATTGTGTCCTAGACATTCATTATTTAATAGACACCAGTGTCCAGTAGCATCAGACAGTGTATTTCTGAACTTGAATTTTTATCAATGGGGATTATCAAAATTGACACAGACTAGAGCCATGATGTGAATACTAAGCAGCCTAACAAACTTGTAATCAGAATGGTAAATTAGGTGGGGAGGCACAGGGAAGATGTAAAGAAATGTGGGTGGTAATTCTCCAGTGTATTGAAATTAACAGATTCAAGAAACTCAGCAAACCACAAGAGACACAAACAAGTGACATAAAGCATGTCATACTAAAATTGTTTAAAATCAGTGATGAATTAGCTTAAAAGTAGTCAGAGAGAAAAAAGATGTGCCCAGAGGAACAAATCTAAGGACAGCAGCAGATTGCACATCAGAAACAATGGAAGCAGAAACTGTGGGACAGAAAATTAAAGCACTAAGTAGAAGAGAAGAAACATCACTCTAGAATTCTTCATCAATGGAAGCATCATTCAAAGAGTTTTCTGTATGCAAAAGTTAAATGTCTGTTACCCCCAGCAGAGATAGGTAACGACAAGCAGTAAAAGGAAAGGAGAAAATGACGGCAGATAGAAACCTCAGTTTCCATAGAGACCTAAAAATGGGTAAAAGCAAAGACATCTTATAAACTTTACTTAAATACCTTTAAAAGACAGTTGATTGTTTAAAGCGAAAGTCACACACTCTGGGAGTTTATAAGGTGTGTAGAACCAAAATATATAGAAAAACCGAGGAAAATGAATAGAGACGATTGCAGGTTCTTGCATTACACACGAGTTAGTCTGACTTGCTAGACTTAACTATGGTAAGATGGATATATAAGTCCTAAAACAACATTAAGATACAAAACAGACAGAGCTGCCATTCACAGAGGAGATAAAATAGAGCATTTAACTGAAAGAAAGGAAAAGGAAGAGAAAGTTGGATATGGCAGCACACACTTGCAGTTCTAGCTACTCCAGAGGCTGGGACAGGACTGCTTGACTTCAGGAGCTGGAGGGCAATATAGCAAGGCTCTGTCTCCAAGAACAGAAACCAAACCAAAATAAGAATAGGAGAAATAATGAACAAAGTATGCATGAAGCCAACTTTATTAGTCAGGGTTCTCTAGAGTAACAGAATTTACAGACTCTTTCCCCCCGCTCCCCCCCCCTACACACACACACACACACACACACACACACACCATGTCCATTGAGAATGTGCACATCCAACCTTATGACTTGGGGGGGTCAGATAACACCCAGCTTATGATGGGTAGTTCAGGCAACATGGTTACTTGGTGGCCCATGGTCAGACATTCAGCTTCCACTAAAGCCCAATAACAGGCCCAGAGCTGTCTCTCAAAGGGAGAACAGTTGTCTGCAGACGATGGCAGAGCCTTGCTTCACAATCCTAATGGTCTCTTCTGGGATTCACCTATTGGGGCCTGCAAAGGCTCCAAACAGCATCCCTGTCTGCCACTGACATCTCAAGTACCATTGAGCCCACTGGATCACATGGTCCAAGTGGTAAAGAAGCCTGGACCTGTTTAAGAGCCTTCTCCTGTTCACGACCCCCACAAATCTAGCAATTTTCCAAGTCACTTGGTATATGGGCTGGAGTAACACACCCAGGAGAGGAATGTGCTGTCTCCTGAGTCCAAATAGGCCCACTAAACATTGGGCTTCTTTCATGGTGGTGGGAAGGACCGGGTATGATAGCTTATCCTTCACCTTAGAAGGGATGTCTCTGCATGCCCCACATTACTGAACTTCTAGGAACTTCACTGAGCTAGAAAGTCCTTGAATTTTAGTTGGATTTATTTCTCATCCTCTGAAATACCGTGTGTTACCAATGAGTTCAAAGTGGTTGCTACCTCCTGCTCCCTTGGTCCAGTCAGCATAATGTCATCAATATAGTGCACCAGTGTGCTATTTTATGGAAGAAACAGATTATCAAGATCCCTTTGAACTAAGTTATGACACAGGGCAAGGGAGTTAACGTATCTTTGAGATAAAACTGTGAAAGTATATTTCTGGCCTTGGCAGCTGAAAGCAAATTGCTTCTGGTGGTCCTTATGGACAGGTATTGAGAAAAAGGTATTTTCTGGGTCAATAACTATAAACCATGTGCCAGGAGATGTATTAATTTGCTCAAGTAAGGGCACCACATCTGGTACAGCAGCTGCAATCAGAGTCGCTAACTGACTGAGTTTTCAATAGCCAACTGTCATTCTGTACGATCCTTCTGTCTTCTACACTGGTCAGATAGGAGAGTCAGAGGGAGACGTGGTGGGAACCACCACCCCTGCACCTTTCAAGTCCTTGCTGGTGGCACCAATTTCTGTAAATCCTCCAGGGATGCGACACTGTTTCTGGTTTATTATTTTCTTTGGCAGAGGCATTGCTAAAGGTTTCATTTAGCCTTTCCAATGATAATAGCCCTCACCCTACAGATAAGGGAACCCACGTGAATATTCTGTTAACTCCTAAGTATATCTATTCTGGAAATTACCAGAGGATGAGTTTGGGGACCCACTGGACCTTCTGTGATTCAGACTTCAGCTAAAACTTGACCTCCTTGCATAAGCCCCTACTTTAGCTGAAGGGCCATGATGCTTCTTAGAATTTTCTCCCGGAATCAGTATCAGTTCAGAACTAGTATCCAATAGACCCTGGAAAGTCTGATCGTTTTCTTTCTCCCAGTGTATGGTTACCCTTGTAAAAGGCCATATGTCCCTCTGGGGAAGGAATGAAGAAAGGTTAACAGTAAAATTCTTAGGAATGTTTTCCAAGGCCTTGCTCAGGGGAACCTGACTGTCTCTTTATTCAAGGGATTCTGGGTCTGCAAAATGGCTCAAGTCTGGAAATTGTTTCATGGAATGAGATTGCCTTTTGCCATGATTCAAAGTAGTCTTTATTTCATTTGTTTGAGAACTTTTCTGCTTATACAGATTAAACAAAAATTCAGTGGTCTTCTTATCTATTCTATGCACGGAAACACATGATCTATTAGCCAGCACCAAAGAGCCATACAAGTCGCACCACCATAAAATTCACTTTGTTTATGCTGACCGTTATGGGTTAGGCCATTATGAACATTGTTTTGTCTACGCTGCCCATTATAATAACTGCAGACACCTTGCCTTTGGCAATTCAGTGCCGCCACCTGGCCTCTGCTACCTCGGGACCCAATTAAATCCACTGCCTTTAAATCATGCGATTGAACAGCAGCGTCTCCAACCTTGAGGTCTGCTACAAGGAAGAGAGCGACGGCAAAACTCTTCACATGTGCGGGTGCCCTGCTCACCATTTCCTGTCTTTTAGGATGAGCCTTCCTGTGGAGGATTAGCTTTTACACAGCGTACCTACTCCAGCATTGCAATTTCCCTGAGCCTTAAAACCCTTTCATCAACACTAAGCCAAGGCCTATCAGGCATCTCCGACGCCTTTTTAGTGAACCAGCTTCTGACAAGTGATTCAGCCAACCATTCAAACTTTTGATATCTTTTTAAAACTGTGTGAGCTTTCATATTAAACTTAGATTCTCCCCTCAGTGGACTCATATCAATAAACTCAGCCTGATCCAGTGTAATGTTCCTTGCACCATTATACCCTTAAACCTCGTTCCCACACATATTCCCCAGATTTCTACCTGAATGAATTAGCAAACTCATTAAACTCTTTAGTAGTGTAGTGCACTTCCTCATGGACTACACATTCTGCCTGCCCCCGAGAAGCCTGCTTTGCCTTGAGTCTGGTTATAGGTCTAGAGGCAACTACTGGCGGCCCTGAGGGACATCAGTATTGTCTTGCCTGCCATTTCCTTCAGAGAAAGTCACTGCTGGTTTAACAGACACTAAAGGATTAATTTCCTCGGTCAAAGGTGAAAAAGTAATATTTCAAGGGATGGCACCAAGAGCACTACTTCCTCACGTGAGATAAATCCTTGAGAATCTGAGGGTTCAAACTTCTCAACTTCAGTAGGGTCCTCCCTCCCACACATTCCCATCCCTAGTTGTAGGATCCCATGCTTTACCAATTAACATCCTTACTTTTAACTGCCGACGTGCTCTGAGGCTGGGGCTTGACTTTTTCGCTCTAATTCAGCCAACCATATAATGAGGGCTTTGGTTTGATTTTCTGCAAGTTGAGCTCCGTGGCTGCAGGAGAGAAGATTCTCTTTCGGGACGCACACAGAAATCTTTAGATTGTTTCTGTGCATCTGGAGCCAGTTCATTTTATCACTAAGTTCTTTGTTGTCCTTCACCATATTCTGAGATGCTGGAAGTTGGTTAATTTTATCACGGAGTTCATCCCTATCATTTATAAATTTATCCAGAGAGGCTAAGAGCAACCGATCAGCAGCACCACTTTCCCCCAAACTGCCAAAAGTCTCATGTACAAGGTCACCAAATCCATTGTCACTGACAATTGGTAAATCAGGATAATAAAATATAGTTATCTCCTTAAGTTTGTAACATAGGTCACACCGTGGGCTTTCAGAACTCTCCAAGCTCCCAGGAGAGGAACTGACTGGAGAGCTTCAGTAGCTGTCAGTGTTGGTGAATCAAAAAGCCGATTCCAGAAGCTTAAAAGATTCTTCCTTATATTTCTGTTCTTCTAGAACCACACTGGTATCAAAATCTGTGTAAGTCAGCGTTCTCTAGAGTCACAGAACTTATAGAATCGCTCTCTCTTCATCTATCTATCTATCTATCTATCTATCTATCTATCTATCTATCTATCTATCTATCTACATATATATGTATGTACACACACACACACACTAACACACACACACACATATAAAGGGGGTTTATTGGAATGACTTATGGGCCTCAGTCCAGCCAACCCAACAATGAGTCTCAATAGAAAGTCCAAGAATCCAGTAGCTGCTCAGTACGTAAGGCTGTCTGTCTCAGCTGGTCTTCAGTATATGCTGGAGTCCCAGAGAAGTAGGCTCTAACGCCATTGAAGGAATGGATGCACTAGAAAGTTGAGGACAATCAGGCCAAAAAGCAAAAGCTTCTTTTTTTGGTCTTTTTACAAACTTCCAGCAGGAGGTATGGGCCAGATTAAGGGCCTCAAGATTTGGATGAAAGGCATGTGTCACATCAACAGAAAACAACATATTTACTGAAATTTACTAATTATTCTGCTAAATGTGAACATTTTGAATGCCCCCGTTAAAGAAAGATTGTGATTAAAGATAAAAAACAGCGTCTACAAAAAACATCCTTTAAATATTAAGACATAAATAGAGCAGAATTAAAGATAGAAGTAGACACAGCATATTAATACTACTACTACTAAATAATAATAAATACTAAGAATAAAGTTAGGATAAGTAATTGTGTAAATCAGAGTAGTCGTTGGAGCAAGAAACTTTAGCTGGCATGGATCAGGTCACTATGTAATGATAAAGGACTGGCTTGTAAGGAGGGTGTAACTCTCCAAATGCTTATATACTTAATATCAGAGCCCCAAGATACATAGGTCAGAAATTAATAAAAATAGATACACACAAAACTGAATGAAACCAAATTGTAGACCTAAGCCTAAAACTACAAAAGAAGAAAGTATGAGATAAATTTTGCATGCTTGGGTTGGGCAAATATTTACCTCACGAATCAACATTATGATCCACAAAGGAAGGAAAATGATAAATTTGGTTACATTGAGAGTAAGAGTATCTGTTTTTCAAAAGATACCATTAGGGTTACAAAAAAAAAATGCACTGCAGCATTGTGGTTTACGTGTGAATTGTCCCCCACAGGCTCCCGTCTTTCAACACTTGGCCTACAGCAGGTGGTGCAGTTTGAGGGAGAGTGTGGCTCCTTTAGGAGGTCAAGTCTTCAGATGGATGAAGTGGGTCACTGGGGATGGGCCTTGATGTTTCATAGCCAGGCTCTACTTCCTGTTCACTCCCTGCTTTCTAAGTAGGGATGCAAAGCGACCAGCCAACTTCCTGTTCTTGTCAACCACGCCTTCTCCACCTACTGCCATGCCATTCTCACCACAATGGGCTCTATCCCCAAGGAAACCTAAGCCAGAATAAGCTCTCTACCCCTGAAGTCCCCTGAAGTTGCTTTTATCAGGGTGTTTTTATCATAACAGATGAAAATAACCGCCACACCCAGGTTGAGAGAAAGTATTAGCAATCTGCCCTTCTGACAAAGAACTTGTGTCCAGAATACAGAAATCATGTGTAAACTCAATGATAAAAAAATGAACAGTTCATGAACAAAGGGAAAAGAAAGCAGTCTGATGGTAAACAAAGGCCAAAGGTGCCCAACACCATTAACCACTGGAGGAAACAAATCTAAAACACAGTAAGATACCAGCTGTGGTGGATTGAAGGTATGGAATTGGCCCCCACAGGCTCACGGGGAGTGGCACTATTAGAAGATGTGGTCTTGAGTAGGTGTGGCATTGTTGGAGGAAGTGTATCTCAGTACATTTTCTGCTTCCTGAGGATCAAGATTGTAGAACTCTCAGTTCCTTCTTCAGTATCATGTCTGCCTGCATGCTGTCCACCATGACGATAACCGACTAAACTCCTGAAACTGTAAGCTAGTCCCAATTACATCTTTTGATTTACAGGAGTTGCTGTGGTCATGGTGTCCCTTCACAGCAGTAGAAACCCTAACTAAGACACCACCATATACCAATAGAATGTTTAAAAGTGAAAGCCCTCCCACATTCCTGGGGCAACAGCAACTCTGGCTGCAAATGGGGATTGTCACAATTCACTTTTGCAAAGCACTTGGGAATTCCTTAACACTCCAGGGTGTGCCTTCTCTGCCATCTATCCCCTTTACTCGTGGGTGTACATATGCTCAAGAGAAAAGGAAGTATATACACATTTAAGGCTTGTATATAAGCTTTCATAGATGCTCTATTATGAAATCCACCGACTTGGAAGCCATCCAGACTTCAACAGATGAGAGGGGAACATGTAGTGTATCTACTTGGCTCAGGGGAATATTACTGAGCAAAGAGGACTATTATCACCAGTGTAAAAATGTGGAGAAAATACATTATTATCATTGTTCCAAAGAGTTATTTATTTCTATTTGATGTGTGTGGATGTTTTGCCTGCATATGTTCTTTGTAACTGTGTGTTCAGGGCCTGAGGAAGCAGAAGAGTGTGTTGAATCCTTTGAATGGAGTTACAGATGATTGCTTGTTATTACATGGGTGCCGAGATCAAACCCAGGTGTTTTTCTTTTTTTCAATTTTTTAAAATTTTATTTTAAGTGTTTTTAATGAATTATGTATTTTACTCTGCTCCTCTCTCTTCCCCCCTCCTCTTCTACCCTCTTCCATGATCCCCACACTCCCAATTTACTTAGGAGATCTTGTCTTTTTCTATTTCCCATGTAGATTAGATCCATGTTGTCTTTTTTAGGATTCTCTTATTGTCTAGGTTCTCCGGGGTTGTGAATCATAGTCTGGTTTTTCTTTGCTTTATGTCTAAAAGCCACTTATGTGTGAGTGCATATTATATTTGTCTTTCTGGATCTGGGTTACCTCACTCAATACAGTGCTTTTTAGATCCATCCATTTGCCCATAAATTTCAAGATGCCATTTTTTTCTGCTGTGTAGTACTCCATTATATAAATGTACCAAATTTTCCTTATCCATTCTTTGGTCAAGGGGCATTTAGGTTGTTTCCAGATTCTGGCTATGACAAATAATGCTGCTCTGAACATAGTTGAGCACATGTCCTTGTGGTATGATTGAGCATCCTTTGTGTATATATCCAAAAGTAGTATTGCTGGGTCTTGAGGTAGATTGTCTCCTAAGTTTCTGAGAAATCACCATACTGCTATTCAAAGTGGCTGTACCAGTTTGCACTCCCACCAGCAATGTAGGAGTGTTCCCTTTACCCCACATCCTCTCCAACATAAGTTGTCATCAGCTTTTTTTGATCTTACTGGTATAAGATGGAATCTCAGAGTTGTTTTGATTTGCATTTTTCTGATGGCTAAGGATGTTGAGCAGTTCTTTTTCTTTTTTCTTTTCCACAGAGAGATCCTTTATTAAGTGGGAAAGAAAAAAAGTGGTTGCTTCCTGACTCAGGCAGAAAACAGCAGCAAGTGACCTTTTAGGTGTGACTTTTATGAGGAGAAGAAGGGGAGGTCTGTGTGAGGATGGGCTAGGATGCTGTGATAAAGGAGATAGAGGACCAGGGAGAAGGGAAAGGAGACAAGGGAAAGGAGGAAGAGGTATTTGTCCCATTGGTCCACCTGTCTACTTTTATGCCAATACCAGGCTGTTTTCAGTACTCTAACTCTGTAGAAGAATTTGAAGTCAGGGATTGTGATGCCTCCAGAAGTTCCTTTATTGTACAGGATTGTTTTGCCTATCCTGGATTTTTTTGCTTTTCCATATGAAGTTGAATATTGTTCTTTCAAGGTCTGTAAAGAATTTTGTTGGGATTTGATGGGCATTGCACTGATTCTGTAGATTGCTTTTGGTAAGTGTAAGTCCTGGTCTCTGGCCTCCATCTTTTGAGGCCCTGTCCCTGTGCCCTCCAAACCTTGACCCCTCCCTGGAAGAGGGTCAAGACAGCCTGCCAAAATCTTGACACTCCCCCATTCTATTTAAACTGCTCCCCCCGGAAAGTCCCCTTGTGGCCTTCCTCCCACCCCCGTGGTAGTGTTTGTGGCTTTCTGGTTCCTTTCAAGGCTACCCAAGAGCACAGGAATCCCCTTAAGCCTGGATATTTTTTAATTTGGCTTGTTGTGGTTTGCTTTGATTGGGATTTTTGTGTCGGCAGAGAGCTCACGTTAGGAATAGTCCTAACAGTAAGATTGCCATTTTTACCATGTTAATTCTTCCTACCCAAGAACATGGGAGATCTTTCCATTTTCTGGTGTTTTCTTCAATTTCTTTCTTCAAAGATTTAAAGTTCTTGTCATACATGTATTTCACTTGTTTGGTTAGAGTTACTCCAAGATATTTTATGTTATCTGTGGCTATTGTGAAGGGTGATGTTTTTCTGATTTCTTTCTCAGCCCTTTTATCATCTGTGTAAAGGAGGGCTACTGATTTTTTTGAGTCAGTCTTGTATCCTGCTACATTACTGAAGGTGTTCATGAGTTGTAGATGTTCCTTGGTAGAATTTTTGAAGTCATTTATGTAAACTATCATATCATCAGCAAATAGTGTTTAATTTGTATCTCTTTGATCTCCTTTTGTTGTCTAGAACCTCAAGATATTGAGAGAGTGGACAACCTTGTCTTATTCCTGATTTCAGTGAGATCGCTTTGAGTTTCTCTTCATTTGGTTTAATGTTGACTGTTGTCTTGCTGTATATTGCCTTTATTATGTTTAGGCATGTTCCTTATATCCCTGCTCTCTCCAAGACCTTTATCATAAAGGGATATTGTATTTTGTCGAAGGCTTTTTCAGTATCTAATGAGATGATCATGTAGCTTTTTTCTTACAGTTTGTTTATATGGTGGATTACATTGACAGATTTTCATATGTTGAACCATCCCTGCATCTCTGGGATGAAGCCAATTTGGTCATGGTGGATGATGGTTCTGATGTGTTCTGGGATTCAATTTGCCAGTGTTTTATTACTATTTTTGTATCAACTGTTCATGAGTGAGATTGGTCTGTAATTTCTTTCTTAGTAATGTCTTTCTGTGGTTTGGGTATCAGGGTAATTGTGGCCTCATAAAAAGAGTTTGGCAATGTTCCTTCTGTTTCTATTCTATTGTGTGGAACAATTTGAGGAGTATTGGTATTCGTTCTTTGAAAATCTTGTAGAATTCTGCACTGAAACCATCTGGTCCTGGACTTTTTTGGTTGGGAGACTTTTGATGACTGTTTCTATTTCTTTAGCAGCTAGAGGTCTATTTAATTTTCTTATCTGGTCTTGATTTAATTTTGGTAAGTGATGTTGATCCAGAAAGTCGTCCATTTCCTTTAAGTTTTCCAATTTTCTGGAGCACAGGTTTTTGAAGTATGACCTGATGATTCTCTGGATTTCCTCCATATCTGTTGTTATGTCCTGCTTTCATTTCTTTATTGTCTCTATTTTGGTTTTCAAGTCTTGAATTGTTTCTTTCATTTGCTTGATTGCTTTGTCTTGGTTTTCTTTAAGGGATTTGCTGATTTCTTCCAATTTTTATTTTGTTCTTCTCCTCCATTTCTTTGAGGGAATTTTTTATTTCCTCTTTAAGGGCTTCAAACATTCTCCTAAAGTTATTTTTTTAGGTCAGTTTCTTCTCCTTCATTTATATTGGGGTGTTCAAGTCTTGCTGCTTTAGAGCCACTAGTTTTTCTTGGTGCCGTGTTGCTCTTTGTGGTGTTGAGTGTGTTCTTTCCTTGTCTACCTATCTTTTCCTCTGATTGGTGTAGTGGGGGCTGTGTCCCTGGTGATCAATCTTCCAGGTGCCAGTGGATCTACAGCTCAGATAGTTGCTCCTCGTGGTGCAGTCAGGGCCACTGTTCCCGTCACCCTGGAGGTCATTTGATATTCCTGGAGGTTGCTCAGTGCTCCTGAGGGGTCACTCTGCTCCCATGGAGGTTGCTTGCTTGGGCCTGCTCCTGCTTGAGCCTAGCCTGGCAGAGGTCGCTGGCTCTGGTCTGCTCTGGTGGAGGCCTCTGACTCGGGCCTGCTCTCTTGGCAGTTTCTCCCTCATTCCTGCTCTTGTGGAGGTTACTGACTTGGGGCCCCAGGTCTTTTTGAAAACAACAAGTACTCTTAATGACTGAGCCATTGTTCCAGCTTTAAATTCCTAATTATTTTGAGCAAAAGAGGGCAGCCAAAAACTAGTGAAGACCGGCTGCTTCTATTGGCAGAAAATTCTTTAAGAATCAAAGTGTTCTCAATTGATAAAAAGCAGGTTTCCAGATGGCGAGATGGCTCAGTGGGTAGAGGTCCTGGCTAGTTTTAAGTTAATTTGACACAATCTAAACTCATTTGAGAGGAGGGAGCCTCAATTAAGAATGCGCCTCCATAAGATTAGACGACTCTAGGACACTTTCTTAATTAGTGATTAATATGAGAGAGTCCTTTGAAGTGATGCCATCCCTACGTTGGTGGTCTTGGATTCTATACAAAAGCAGGCAGAGCAAGCCTTGAAGAACAAGCCAGTAAGCAGTTCCCCTCCATGGCCTCTGCATCAGCTCCTGCTCCAGGTTCCTGCCCTGTTTGAGCTCCTGTCTGGACTTCCTTCAGTGATAAACAGTGATATGAAAGCTTAAGCCAAATTAAGCTTAAGCCCCCCCCCCCCAGTTTGCTTTGGTCACCGTGTTTTATTACAGT
>JAQHUG010000118.1:4205976-4262604 GCA_028555095.1 Dicrostonyx torquatus | reverse complement strand
CACACACACCACACACACACCACACACACATTACACACACACACACCACACACACACACATATGCGCGCACACACACAACTAAAAATGGTTTAAACAATTCTAAAATCTAAAAGAGACCCTTGCTTTGAGGTGGACTAGACCCTTTCCTCATCTTGGCTTTGGCGTGGTGGGTCCACCAACACTGGAAAGCTTATTAAACCATACCTTTAAGTGTGAGCAGTTTATGGAATACCAATGACACTACAGGACACAGAACATTTGCGAGGGTTGCTTATTATTTTGTAAAACCATGAAAATCAATGTGTGGTTGGTTCCTTCTGACATTGTAAACACTTCATCTCAAACTGTAACCCATCCCAGAGGTGAGGAGGAGGACAGGGAACTCGGGACTCTGGTCTCCATGGGAGCAGTAGAGGATGGTAGAGGGGGATGGATGTGAGTGAGTTCTGAGAGGGGATCTGGTTGGTAACAGTTGTACAGCCCCGAGATGTTCAGAGAGCGTGTTTGCCTGCCTATCACTCTTGCTGCAGTGTAATCCATTAACTGCGAGTGCCGTCCTGGCCTGTCTGTCACTACATAGGTCATCCTGGACATGAAGGGAGAAATAGGAAGGCTCTCCAGACAGTTTACGTAGAAGTTGCCGTCTGTGATTTATGGTTTTAATTAAGAGCTTTTTAAGCTTTAATTAAAAAGGTACATGAGCATTCAGTATTTAAGAAAAATGCCTTTGTGTTTGGGTCGATAGAAAAACATAAAATAAAATGAGATACATATTTCTAGTCAGAAGCTTCACATAAGAAAGCTATGTACATAATTAAGAAGTAAATTTAAACTGATTTGGGCATAAAGGCCTTATAATGGGGGAAGGTAGCTGAGGGGATATTTTATCCTTTATTACAATATAGCTGGAGATATCAGACTCCACACATTAGTGAGGTGGCTTCCCAGGATGGGACCAAATTGAACACATGACCAGTACATGAGGGCATTATCAATGACAACCTGCCAGCCCTCAGTGGGTGGAGCAACTCTTTGTGTGCTGAGGGCCGGTGACTTTGCATTGCCCCTCATCTTTGTTTTCCATTACTTTAGCCGACTTCTCAGGCATGGGGACTCCAGTGAGCACACCAGGACAAAGTCTGTTTCTGCATTTACATAGAGTCATGACTGTTTACTATGCAGACAAGCTCATGGATGTGGGGTTCAGGAAGAATAAACAGAAGTGCCGGAGAGAGTGGCTCACTGCACACTTGGTCATTGGTAGCCTTTGCCAAGGTCAGATCTCTAGGCCTAAGGGATGCTACAGCCTAGCTTGATATGGGATGGAGGGTGCCACCATGGGGCCATGTGCTCTGGATTGCAGAGTGCAGGAGTGTGGGAAAATAGCACAAACCAGGGAGATTCTGTTTGTGGGAATACCTATGCTCTGGACCCACAGGTTAGACACAGTAGGAGGATGGCTGTTGGGATGGTGATAGCAATGCTTAGCTCAGGATGGTGGTGGGACAGGCTATGTAGCCAAGTAGGTGCCAGGATCTGAAATGCTGGACAGCTCATAAACTAGTTACCTGGCTCAGTGGGGCTTTGTCATCTGGGCTTTTCCAGGGTTTCTTGTTGTGATTTGGGGGTCTGGGTCCCTGGAGCATCCCTGGAATCCCACCTTCTGCGATTTTGTCACCAGAAGGCCAGGAAACTGGACTAGTACTCATTTTGGTCACCTCAGCCCAGACCACGCTTGGGATGTTGGAAGCCTGGCCTAACACATCACAGACGTGAAGTCTCTGTACATGGGCTAGGATTCCCCAGACTGTACTTTTCAGGCTCCTCAGGTCTTCTCTGGGTGCTGCCCTGTGGGGTGATGGCTGTCCCCTTCTGTCTCTCACAGCTGACTTCCACATCCTTTCTCAGGACAAGGACCCCAGCATGACTTTGGGGGCTGGCTTTAGGCAGATCTGAATTCCTGGGCCTGGGTCCCCAAAGGGAGACAGCCCCTCCTGACCCCTACGCATGCTCACCTGGCTAACTCCATTGCTTTGGATTCTTCATGCTAGGGGTCCTGGTTAGCGGGGCTGCATGTTTCTTAAATGAGCAATGGAAGACTTAATCCGTGTCGTCAGATAGCTTCATAGTACACGGAAGGGCGTTTCCACCTGCGGATAGACACATAGGGGCCTCAGCACCACTTCCCTGTTCACCTGGAAGGGCTCAGAATCCCAGCTCCTCTACTCCTCCATGGCACTCTTTCACTCTAAAACAGCAGAAATAGAAAGAAGAACTGTGAGTGGACCCCATGTATCCTCAAGATCTATCCATCTCTCTTCGCAAGCAAGTTTCTGATCGTACTTCACTTGAGACCTCACAGTGTGGGACTTTGCCTCGCTAAGGGACCTCTTTGAAACATAATATAACTTATTCTAGAACCATTCATTTCCTAAGTCTGTACTGTAGTTTAAGTCACGTAAGAAGGGTTTTCAGATAACCCGATGGCCATTTTTGGGGAGGTCCATCTCAAATTCCCCTAAAAGACATCACTGACTCAAGAGCATCCTGAGGAGGCAGAGGACATCCACCCAGCTCAGGAATGTGGAAGGAAACATTTGCTGCAGTTGCCACCTCCCAGACCACACAGCAAACAGGAAGACACACTCCCAGTGCTTTAATCACTGAGCAGCTGGAACTCAGATCAGATCCGGGATGATGGGTTGACAACAAACAGCGACTCCTAAACAGAAATGTGGTGTTTCCACAGCTCGGTGGGAGAAGACGTCTGGTACATGGACTTTTCTCTGGGTTTGGTACTAGAGCACACCAAATGCTCTGAGGTTTAATGGTTTTAGATGTCGGTGTAGAGGACCTTGTCTGTCTGACATTGAAACAGTGCAGCCTTCCTCCCATGGGTGTGCTGGGGCAGTGGGAGCAGACACTGTGGAGTGGCCACTGTGTTTAGTCATCCCAGGAGCGTGACTCATAAGTTAGCATGACCTGTAGGATTTGTTAAGACCTGAAGTTTCAAATCATGACACAGGCAAGAGGGTCTGCACACCAGGCAAACCAGCTGTCATTCTCGTTCATGTGTTCTTCTTCCGATCAGGCCAAACATGATCACAACCCCAGTGATTGTGTGAGCTTCACCCACTTGCTTCCCTCACGGTGTTCCAGGAATCCTCACTTTCCTTTATGCGGGAGCCCCATGGTAAGCGATCTGCCCGCCCTGACCTGTTTCCAAAGGCCAAGAGAACAGAGGTACATGCAGGCGGCAGGCAGGTGGATGAGGCCTGAGTTAAACTTCCAACTCAGAGCACTGACTCCCTGGAGCACAGACACAGTGATTTTCAACCTGTGTAGGGGTCACAACCCCTTGGGGGATAACGTCAGACATCCTGCAGATCAGATATTTACATGATGATTCTTAACAGTAACAGAATTACAGCTATGAAGTAGTAATGAAATAAGTTTGTGGTTGGGAGTCACCCCAACATAAGGAACTGTATTAATGGGTCACAGCATTAGGAAGGGTGAGAACCACTGGGCTAGAGGGACAAGCCTGACACCAAATGAAGGGTCCATTTCTTAAGGCCAAGACCCACAAGGCACTTTTACTTTTTCTAGACCCATGTATGTAAGATCTCATTTGTGTTCAGTTAGGTTACATGCTGCACACGCGAGTGACAAACTTTTGTGAGGTTGGTTGCCAGGCTGCACAGGAGACTCCAGGTATGGCAGTTTCTTACTCCTAAGTCTTAGCTTCAAGCCTGTGTGATCTCCACTTGTGGGCTCATGACATGAGCACTTACCCCATAGCAGTCAGAAGACACTGAGGATTTCCAGCTGCTGATCACCCCTTCAGCCTGTTCCATCCTGGTCTTCCTACCAGCAAGCATCCTTGATTCTCAGAAAGGTGTCTCATTCATCCCCAGATCTTAGCTTACCAGGTTCCACAACAGGGCAATTTGAGCCCTTCCTTATTCCCCGTCCCCCTTTCCTGACAATGTCTCTTCCAGTCTGCTTGTCCACACTCATGCTAATGGTCTACCATAGAAGGTGGGTCCCTGGATGCCTTCCTCCTTGTGTCCCTGGCCCTGAGGGACCTGGCTCTGGCTCCTTTTCTCCTTCCAAATTTGTTCCAGCCTCTGGTTGAGGCAGCTTCATGTCCACCATAATCTAGTCATTAGATGTTGCTTTCTGGTTCCTTCAGTTTCTTTCTCTGTCCAGAGTGTGCCTTCCCCAGAACCCCTGCCCTCTGCTCCTCTCCAGAGTGTGGCTGCCCAGCCTGCCTTCTCTAAGAGGACTACTTGCTTCCTCTTGTTGTCTCAGAGGTTCCCAGAGAAACTCTCCCTTACCCCTCAGCCCACAGGAAATAGTTTCTGCCTGGACAAGAAGCATTCATTGGTCAAGGTCATGGGAACTCTCCCATAGCCAACATGAAATTTTCTAGAAGTGAGTGGGAACAAACTGGGGATTAAGGCCCAGGTAATGGAATAAAAAAGAAAGAGCCCCTGTTTCTCTGCTGCTGGCTGCCATTCAGTTCCCATGGCAACAATAGCTGAGGAAAAGGTGGCTATGGGAGCTGGTGACTGTGTCCCTGCCCATCACAGCGACACATATGATGGATCAGAGTTTACATTTGGAAGAGGGGCTCTGTTCTTTAGAGGCAATGAAGACATGTTCATAAATAAAAGTTTTAATTTCTAAGATAGCAGTAATAACAACATTATACTTTAATTTAAAATGTGTCGGGCTCTTGGTCTGTTCTCTGATTCTGGTTGTTGGGAAAGACCCCCTCCCCTCCCTTGAGTCCCAGCAGGACTAGGCTCTATACTTACCAGGATGTGCTCTGCTCTCTTGTTTTTCTTTAAAGTTGATTTTTGTTTGGTTATGTGTATGTATATACACCTATGTGGGCGTATGTACACACAAGTGCAGTTGGTCACAGAAGCCAGAGGAGGGTGTTCGAGCCCTTGAGCTGGTATTCCAGGCAGTTGTGAGCTGCCCAGTGTGGATGATGGGAACTGAACTTGGGCCCTTGGCAAGAGCAGCTCAAGCTCCCGAGTCACCTTTGCACCGCCTGCTCTGTCTTGCTTGCTTTTCCCACAGTGGTTTTTATTGCTTGGCTTTGTGCTCACTGCTCAGCTGCAGCCATCCTCTGTAGTGATGGTTTGTTTGTGCTTTAGCAAATAAAGCTCGCCTGAAGATCAGAGTGTGGAGTTAGCCACTAGTTAGCCAGAGGGGCCAGGCAGTGATGGCACACACCTTTAATCCCAGCACTCGGGAGGCAGAGGGATCTGCCTGTGAATTCAAAGGTCACCCTGGGCTACACAAGATCAATCCAGTCTAAAAGAGAATCAGAGCCAGGCGTTGGGGACTCACACCTTTAATCCCAGAACTAGGGAGGTGGAGATGGGAAGGGATATGCCTGGGTGGAGAGAGGAATATAAGGCGGGAGGAAACAGGAGCTCAGGGCATTCAGTCTGAGGACTTGTAGAGACAGGATACCCCATTCAGTATGAGGATTTCATAGAGGTAAGAACTAGTGGCTGCTCTGCTTCTCTGATCTTTCAGCCTTCACCCACTAATATCTGACTCTGGGTTTTTATTATTAAGACCAATTAGAATTTGCTCTATAATCCTCTTGCCTTCTGATGGCTCTCTCTTCTCCTTTGTAGTCCTTCTCTTTTCTCCCTTTGAGAGGAGAGAAGAGATGGCAGAGAACATATGTTTTCAGTTGGTATCAACTGTGAGAACAGGAGTGCCCTGTGCAGCTCATGCATGGGGCCTTGGGGAAACCCTCCGGTCTCTCTCGGGAAGGAACATTTCTACCTTTGTCCAGCTTTGTGTCCAGATTGTGCTGATGCTGAGCTGGCTGCTTCCTGTGCAGTAATGGGATGAGGAGGTGGTTAAGAGATCAAGGAACCCAAGTGCCCTAGGGTACCCTCCCCCTCGGTGCTTCCAACTCTGAGGATGCCCCCTCAGCTCTCACCATGTGCCGTGAGAAGATGTGCCCATGTAGAGAAATGATGACAATCAGAGCAGTTAATACCTGCTGATTCTTCTGAAAGATGTCCCCTCAAGTCCCTAGTTATAGAATACATCACACAAGAAGAAATGGTCACCGGTTACTGTGGTAACAGACATATTTACACATGTGTGTAGCATCCCTCCATCTCTAAGAATGTCTTCTAGGGATGGGGAGGAGATTCATGTCGTCCTGAACAGAACCTATTAACTTTTTCCAGATATTCCATCTCTTTATCCACCTCTATTCTACATTTGTGGATTTCTCTGGCTTTTATTTTTCAAGTCCTTTGAACCTCCCTTCCACAGTATCAAGTCCACCACTTCTCTTATCTTAGGAATTCCATTTGGGGGATGTTTTTCAGGTCTTGTATTTACATTTAAGCCCTGTAATACTTGGCTTGCCCCTCCCCACGATTTGATCAAATCCTGCTTTTGTATCATTGACTATTTCCAGAGAAATAGGCCAAGATGGTTTTGAGGGATGGTGTAGCTTGCCTTTCTATACTAGACGCTAAAGTTCATTATGAAATATCCATGTTCAACATCCTGAAAACAAATATATTGGCAGACAGACCATGGATCAAACTTCCTTGACCAGCCCATGCTTACATTAGGATTTGGCCTTAATAACCAGTGGATGAAAGACAGAGTCATTTGTGGGGTTGAGGTGGGGTGGGGGGAATTAATGATCTACACAGACAAAGTAGGTCTGTATTTCACTTTAGAGGACTGAAAAATCAATACAATTTGAACAACTTGAATCATGTTACAGATTTGAGATGAACATGTGGCAGACTGTCTTGAGGGCAACTGGGATGAGAAAAGCACAAATGAGTCAAGAAAGATGAATGTCTCCTTATACTTACCCACCCTCAATAAGAAGCCAACCAAACTACAGAAATGGAGAAAGAAAATTATTTTGGAATGGAAAAGTCTTAATGTATGTTGTCCATGTGTGTGGTGGGCAAAGGGTTGAGACTACAGTAGGACTTTTGCAAGGAAAACAAAACAGAACAAAACAAAACCCTGAGAACCAGTGGTCTCACCACACTGTGGATACAGAGGTTCAAAGTAAAGAGGCAGCTGGGAGCTGTGGAGGGGCAAGAACTGCCAGGAGCCTGGACGGAATCCTGAGAAGGTATGGCATCCATATTTGTTTCAGCATCCTACCCTGGTGTCACTTAAGGTTCTGCCTAGGTATATGACCCAAGACCCTTACCAGGTTTCCAGATTCCAGGCATGTGAGGCCCACAGTCAATATTCTTCACAGGTATTGATGTACTCACGTGTGGTCCAGGACGATGTCCGCGCTGTCTGGGGCTCTACCGTGTGATGGCTAGGGCTCTGCGTAATTGAGGGTCAGGACTCCTCCTCCAGGATGTGGCCAGGGATCCACAGAAGTGTGGGAAACAGAACTGAAAGGCTCCAGGAATAAATGAAGGCTGAAGACACTTCGTGTCTGTGTCAGCCTAGATGGGGTACCTTCCAGTACCTGGGGCATGGTGTCAGCCTTTGTGGATAATCTAAGTTGAGTTGAAAATTGATATGGAAATGTAAGGACCTAGAAGGGCCAAAACAATTTTGAAAAAGAACAAATTTGATGAGTTACAGTGGCTGAAATCAAACTTAATATGAAACTTATCAGTGGCGTGGGTGGTATTAGCATAAGAATAGACACAGAGGGATGAAACAAGATGAGGGGTCTGGAAATAGAATTACACATGTATGGCTTTGTGGCTTCCCTACAAAGGCACCGAGGCAATTCAGAGGAGAAAGAATGTTCTTTTCAACAATTGCTTTTGAAAAATTAGAATATCTCTATAAAAATGGAAACTCAACGCTTACCTTATACTGTATATAAAATTTAACTCAAAATAGATCATAGATTAAATGAAAACTTCTTGAAGAAACTATAGGAAAGATAATTGCCATATTTGGGTTAGGAAAAGGTTTCTTAAATTGAACAATGAAAAAATAAGCCAGAAATGCAAAAGAAATAGAAAAATTGAACTTTGTGAACAATAAAACGTTCACTGCTTAAAATACTCTAGGAAGAACAATAGCAAGGCCAACCTTGCTGAGGAAGGCTAGATCAGAGTGTGTCTGTTAAAGAGACAGCTACAGGGTCAACAAAGAGCTCTTGCAAGTCAATTGGAAGAATAGAATTGATCTGATAAAGTTGGAAAAGGACTCGAGCAGACCTGTACACATGTAGCCTCAAGTGTGTGGGTGATGCTCAGTGTCATCACGCGAGCTCAAAATTAATGCAAATTATTCATGAATACAAATTAGGAATGCCGTTTACTCACCCATCAGTGGACCAACAAGCAGATAAAAATGAACCCACTGCACTTCAGATTCATAGTGCAGCAGTAGTGGAGGTGAGAGACCATCCCAGCTGACTGCTGAATTTCCACTCTCAGGCTAAGGTGAAAAGGACACTAATAAATACACAGTGGTATTTGTTAGCAAGTAGGAAAGTGTCGAATATGTTTTATGGACATGAACAAATAAAAACTGCATGTGGGGGCTGGGGAGATGGCTCAGTTGGGAAAGTGCTTAGCCTCACAGGCATGAGAACAGAGGTTGATCCCCAGAACACGTGTAATGAAAACCAGGTGTGATGACACAGGCTTGTAAACCCAGAGCTGGGGAGAGGGAGACGGGAGATCTCTAGGGCTCATGGCCAACCAGTGAATCCTATTTGTTCGGCTCCATTCCAATGAGAGACCCTCTCTTAAAAGAACCAAGTGAGCAGCTCCTGAAGAATGCTATCTGAGGTTGTTTGCTGGACTCCATAGGCACATGCACACACATGCACACTCACTTGTACACACATGTATACCTGAGCGCGCGTGCACACACACACTCACACACATACACACACTGATGTGGATGATGGTAGTAACTTCGGGACAAGTCAAAAAAGAACATAGAATATTTGTTGACTACAGAGGTCAACAAAGAAAAGGCTTTGACAGTGGGGAAAACTGACGGATACCACTGTGACTGAGGAGCAAAGAATGTCACCAACACAATTGCAGGTGGCCATCATGGGGTCTCACTAGTGTGCACTAGTGGCACACAGCACTTTCCTGGTATCTTTTCCAAAACTACAGCACACAGGGGACATTATAAGGACTCTAATTGGGCAAGAGTGTCTTACAAAATAGATGGACTGCACTTTCCCAAAATGTCAAGGTCAGGACGAACAAAACAGATGGTGAGACAGGCTTCATTAATGAAGTCAGAGAGATGGGGCAGTGTGCACGTCACATGATGCAGAGTTAGCTATCAGGGGGATTTTCTTTCGGTATATATAACATTAGTGTGATGATCAGTAAATTTTGAGTAAGATCTGGAAATCAGATAATACTGCAGCAACGTCAGTTTCCTGATCCTGTGCTGAGGTCACACAAGCAAACACGCTTTTACTTCAAGAAAAACATATACCGAGATATTTATGGGTGAAAGAACATTATTCAAAAATGTATTCTCTCACATGTGAGAAAAAATAGCGTGTGGGAGAACAATGAGGTAAATATGGTAATTTGGGACATTTTGGGAAATATGAATGAAGGCAAGCAGGAGAGCTCTTTATTGGTTAGACAACTAAGTTTGAAGTAACTTCGAAAGAAAATATAAATAAAAGTGCAAGCAAATCAAAGTCAGCGATGTATCCTTCTGCATTTATCATTGGAAAGGCTTTAATATCTGAGTATGTTACTGCTGCAGACATGGTTGAGAGTGGCAATGTCCCTGCTGTGACCAATGACTCCATTCCACAGGTGCCATGCTTCATAAGCCTTCTGGACATGCATACGAGGTGCATCAAACTGTTTTTGGATCATGGTTAATAATAGGAAAGACTTGTGACAGCTTCAGCATCACGTGGGATGGGGCCACACAGACATTGTGCTATATTCTTACAGTTGACTTGCACACACAGCAGAGAAGGTGAATGGCTTCAAGCTACATATTACCAAGTCACAGAATTCTACAGAACACTAGCGAGGAGGCATGGTTACAGACTTCGCTGGGTGACATAAAACACAGGATTTAGAAATTTTCTAAGGCCTTGTGAACCTTTATATTGAATGGGACAAGCTGGGTAAGAGTGACCCTGATTTTAGCAAAGTTATTACTTCTGGGAATAAGAGTGACAGAAAGGAGACTTTTGAGAGCCTGCATCTTTCATGACTAATGTTCAATGATTAGTTAATCTGAATTAGTGGGACAGGCGTTGAGCTGAGTCAGCCTGTGTGGAGAGTATCCAGGCCTGGCTTCATCTGATGGCTACACTATCCAGTATGTTTGGACCATTTGCTGATGGAATATAGACATCTCAAGGATGACTTTGTTTGACCTGTTCCTTTTCCATCTGGCCCACATGCTGTGGCATCCTATGCTCCCTCCTGGGGCCCCTGCCCTCTGTTCTTACTGGGGCCAGCTCTGCTACAGGAGAAGGTCTGGTGCATTATCATTCTGGATAGAGGGAATTCCTAGGACTCAAGACTTTCAGTTATAACATTGGAAATACCCACAAACTGGGAAGAACCAGTCCCCCCAGATCAGCAGCAGGAAAGACCAAAAACTCAATGTCATGTCTGTCCTACTTAGAGTTTCTGTGGCAATAAAACAGCATGATCAGCAGCAACTTGGGGAGGAAAGGGCCTGTTTGACTTATACCCCCACATCACAGCCCATCATCAAAGCCAGTCAGGGCAACAACCTAGAGACAGAAACTGAAGCAGAGGCCTTGAAAGAATGCTGCTATCTACCTTGCTTCTCATGGCTTGCTAAGCTTGCTTTCTTATACAACTTAAGACCGCCTGTCCAGGGCTGGAACCACCGAGCAGGACCTGGGCCCTCCTATATCAATCATATGTTAAGAAAGCACCCTGCGGACTTGCCTGGAGACAATCTGTTGGAAACTATTTTTTTTAAATGAGGATTTTTTTCTTTCCAGATAATGTCTAGGTTTGTGCCAAGTTGACAAAACCCAATTAGCAGTGTCCTTGTTCCTCCTCCTTACTGAAGCAGATATGTTTTAAGCTGGCTATGACACCACCCTGGAGACAGCTCCGGGAATCCCTCAGCATACCCACCTTCCTTGTTTCTCTCTCTACTGCTCAGCCCTCGGGCCTGAACTGGCAAAGTTGTCTTACTGTAACTATCTCAGGCCACAAGTCCATCTCTGAATGCTGTCTAGCCGTAAGCTGTCCTGAGATACCTACCTGGCAAGTAGCATCAGCTCCCTGCTTCCTTTGAGTATAGCTGGTTCGTGTTGTGAGTCCTGAGTCTTGAGCCCTGGGTACCAGTCTGCTCTGGCATGCTGAGATGGTGCTGCCAGCTGCCCTGTGGACTTTTGATTGATGATTCCTTTGTACATAGGGATCACAGCTCTCGGATTAGTTGTATGTTTCGCTGTCCAAGGATCAAGGACCAACACCCCAACCTATCCCAACCTTCATATAAGGGTCTGCCCAGGAGGGCATATTTTGCATTTTTCTCAGAAGGAGATGCATCCAGTTGCCCAAAAGAGCAGCACGAAGCAGGACTCTGCCTTACGCCTTGGGCGTACTAGCCAGAGATAGCCTTGACTGCCTGTCACCTGTGTTATGGTCCTCCCTTTTGATTACACGAAGAGAGGATGCCCCTATTCATTGGTGCTGGTGCTCCTTTGTATGTGGGGGTGGAAATGGCTTGTTTTCTGTCAAGAATAAACTCAGAGGTAGCTCACTCAGGAAGGGTTCTGGCATGCTCCATTACAAAGACCAGCGAGCGCAGCTTGAGAGATTTTATGAAAACCTCTGACTAAAGTGCAGTAAATATTTCTGTTCGGAGCATTTCATTTGTCTGAGAGTGCTTTGTATTCATTTATGACCTGGGGAGCCCATATTTCAATTTTATCAGGTTTAATAGGTTGTAAACTAAAAACAGCAAATCTAAGGCCATATGAAACAACTGGGAATGAGCCAAGCAGGTGAGAAATTGACGTCGGAATGACTTTGAACTCCCAACTTTCACACAGAAGCACATCTTTTGGCTCTTTTTGTGTGCGGCTAGCCACAGGTAGTGTGGTTGCATCTGCTGAAAGACACCCAGTAAATAGTGTCATTTCCATAATTTGGATGGGAGCTAGAAATCCGTTTCCACATAAGGAAATACTGGAGGTTCAGGATAAATTTTATTAAAACACCTGAAGTGTCTTGAGTTCAGCTCCAGAAAGGCCTGTAGGAGATAAAGGAGGAGTACAACTTGGGGATGAAACCGCCAACGCAACCTGAAGGATAGAAACTTTATTTTTCACAGTCATGGCAGTGACAGGCAAGTTACCACTTGTTTCCTCCTATAAATATATGTATAACCTTGCAATCACTCTCCATTAAGATGTCTTAAAACACTCAGTCCTCTCGGCTTCACAGACCTCAGTCTTAATGGGACTGGAAGTTTAGAGTGGGTCATAAACCCACTCTCAGAAAGGACATAAACTTGCCTGGTAAGTGGGGCTGTTATTCCTGAGACACTGATCTCAGAACCACACCCACCCAAGGGAGTAGTCCTTCCTTAGCCCTGGCCCTTTGAGGAGGCAGAGGCCACAGGGAAGGAAGATCAGATCTCCAACTGAGCTGATCTACTTAAAATTTTGTTTTATTTATTTATTTATTTATTGACATTTCTCCCTTGTCCTAGTTTGGTTTCTGTTGTGACAAAGCATCCTGAAAAAGCATAACCCAGGGAAGGAACGGGTTTATTTAGCTTCTAGGTCCATGCTATGGTCCATTCTGTGAAGGGAAGGGAAGAGTTTAAGTAGCTAGTCATACCACGTCAAAAGTCAAGAGCCGAGAAAAAAAGAATGCATCCCTGAGGTCTGCTTGCTTGTTGGTGTTCTTTACTTTTATACAGTTTAGGGTCCAGCCTAAGGAATGGTGCCATCCACAGTGAACTATACTAACTAACAATGAAGACAATTCCCTACAAATATGCCTGTTACATAATTTCTCACTAAGACTTTTCCCCTAGTTGATTATAATGTGTCAAGTTCACTTCAAAACTAGCCAGCATACCCACATTACCAACTTTTAGTAAGTTGTAAGACTTCACTGGGCTCTGAATTGTGTTACTAATGTACTTAAAAGTCAGAGCCAATACCTTGTTTTAAAAACTATTGATTTTCTACAACTACAAACTGACAGTGATGGCTTGTGGATGCTCCAGAAACCAGTCAAGTACCTGCAGCAGCCAAACAAATGTTCAACCTAGAAAATGCCACACAGGAAACAGCCAGAAGACCTGGGACTCTCTCTATCTGCTCTTGCCTTCATCTCTCCCCATCTTAAGGAGACAGGGAGGAAGATATTCAAGTTCTACTTGTTATGGTCTGCATTAGAAGAACCCCAATGGCTCATTCTGGAAGGCTTGGTTGCCCAGCTGTTGGCAATATTGAGAAGGGATTGGATCATGAAGGCTATAATTTCATCAATGAGTCAACCCATCGATAGGTAAAGGGCTAGCTGGACATGGGGCCTGGAAATAAGTCACTGCCTTGAAGGGCACATCTTGTTCCTGCCCTTACTGCACCTCTGTCTCCCATCTGCCATATGGTTAGCATCATTATTTCAGCAAGAGTTCTCTGGAATAGAACTTTCCAGCAAAAGCACATGCCAGGAAGCAAAGGAGCCAGGAGCTGGTGGACCTCTGAAAGTGTGACCCAGGATGAACAACCCTCCTCTCAGCTGTTCTCTCAGGTGTGAGCCACAGGGAGGAGCTATCACTGATGCACGGGTTCCAGCCTGTGGGACGAGCAGAGGTTGTCGGCAACTCTCACCTACCTGGCCTCCCAAGGTGGTTCCCTACTCAGAGCTCCAGAAGGAATGGTTGCATGATCTGGGTCTCAGCTGAGAAGCCTGAGAAAGCAGCCATAGATCATGAGAGAAGCCTACGGAGGGTCTAGGGACCACACCTGCTGGGGGGCAGAGATGTAGGCAGAGGATCCAGGCTCTGCAGTTAAATGCTCATGGGAATCAAAATATGTGAAAGCAGCTACATAGACAGAAGAATTTTAAAAATGCATATACATGCCTGGGAATGAGCATACCCATAGAAAGTTACTTCACGGAACAGTAAGAATCTCCCCATACAGAGCCAGGCCCTAATTTAAGCCAGGAGAGGGCACACCCCTTTTCAGATGCTCAATGTTCAACAAAAGATCACTTGGCTCCCAAACAGGGAAACATGGCCTATAGGAAAAAAAAAAGCTCTGCAGATGAGAACGTTCCTCCATGTAGAGACAGCTGCATTAAAAAGGGAGGAGGCAGCCCAGGAGGCCATGGGGAGACCACAGATAGCAACAGCCCTCAGATCCTTGCTCACAGTAAGACAGATGTTAAGCAGGGTGGGCTGACATCCAGGGCTCAAAACAGTTTTCAGAGCTGGGTCTCTAGAAGGGCCTTCCAACCCTTGCTGCAAACACCTCCAGTTGGTCCTATACAAAGTGCTGGGGGTGAGTAGATAGTTCAGGAAAGGTGGGATAAGGGGACTGAGGTACTGGGCCTCTCAAGGCTAATCTGTCCATCACACCTCATCTCCACAGTTGACACAACAGCTCATCATCTAACCCATCCCCCACATGGCTTCATGGTGTGTCTGCCACTCTTGGCAAGCCAGTACCTGTGTGGACATCCTCCTTATCCTGCAGTCTCTGGGTCTGGGGGGCTTTTGTTTAACTTGTGTTTTAGTTACTTTTCTAATTGTTGTGACCAGATACCTGACTTTTCGATGAAGGAAAGAAGCTTTTATTTAAACACACAGTCAGTATAGTCCATCATGGCAGGAAAGGAACGGCAGCAGGAGTGTGAGATGGATAATCACATTGCACCCATAGTCATGGAGAGGGAGAGAGAGAGAGGAGAGAAAGGAGAGAGAGGAGAGAGAGGAGGGAGAGAGGAGGGAGAGAGAGGGAGAGAGAGAGAGAAGGAGGAGGAGGAGGTACCTAGTTCCCTCCTTAGTTAAACCTCTCTGTATACACCCTCATTGTGACAAAGGTGTGTCTCCCAGGTGATTACCAATCTGGTCAAACTGACAGTGAAGACTAATCACCACACCATGTATTGGTCCTGTGTCTCTACAGAAGTAGGTGATCCTACCTTAAGGGATGGGTTGGCTAAACTCAGCAGGGATGAACTGGAGTATTCCCCTCAGAAACCTGAATGGTAGTGATTCAGGAGAGCCACGGTCTCAGGTCAAGGCCACCACACAGGTGCAGAAGGTCAATCAGTCTTGCTCTCTTTGGCTCTTCAATTGCTTGCTTGCTTTAGTCTACAGACAGGTGTCTCATGAGGCACACCCTCCAGTGTGAGGTCTGGGCACTCTGGCAGTTCACACAGAGTCACACCACCTCCTCTTAATATCCTGAACATTACCGTTGTTAGCTGCTTGTCCTTTGTCCTCCAATCTTGTCCTCTAGACTCCATGTGACATCCTGCTTGCTCTACCACTCAGTTCTGTCGTTGGCCCCTATGTATCCTCTCTACCCAGTGTCCATGATCCTATGGGCCCAGCCTCTTATAGGACCTCAATGTTGAAGGCTCTATCTTTGCATCCCTCACCTGGGAAGACCTGGGCAGGGATTCTCTGCCTCAGCCCTTGCGTCTACACCAGAAATAACCTACCTAGTCTGAGCTCTTCGGGAGCTGTTCTACACACGGACCAGGTTAGCTCACCCCATGCTCTTATCGTTCACACCAGCCTTGTCAACTTTTCAGTCTCATCTTACTCTCTCCTCAGGGGACCTTTCCCTTCTGCACCCCCAAGCAGGAACCTCAATTCCTCGTGCTACACACCCAGCTGAGCCTGGCTGCTTTTTTGTACCATTATAATTACACCAGTAACTCATGGCCTTAATTGTTAAGGCTTTATAGCCCTCCTCATTACTGGCTGGGGTGAGACAACACATTGTCTGAGGCTTCCTATCCCTTTACTCTTATAAAAATCATTAAACAAGATTATGGCTAAGGCAAAGTAAAAATTGAAAACCAATAAAACGGAACAAAAGGCACAAAAGAAGGAACACAAGTAGGATGTCTTATTCATGAAGCTGGAGTCAACGTTATGAGCAATGCTAATAACCACTCGGGCCCTCACTGCTGCGCGCTCCCAAACTAAATTCAGTGCAACAGAGCAAGCGAAGTCATAGAGCAGTGGAATTCACAAGAGTGCCTTTCATGTCCTTGCTCTCTCATGCAATGTGTGGGACTTATAGTGTTCTATAAAGGTTTTAGCAATGATAAATAAACTAGTTGTGCTTTATTTTGAAATGATGGCTTAGTTCTTGCTGGAGTTCCCTCTGCTTAATCCCAACCCTGAGATAAGGCTCCTCTGTAAGTGACTTCTTTGAGACGAGACTGAAAGTAATTCAAGAATGTGAGGAAAGCAATATAAGGGTAAGAGAAGACAGTATGGGGCTCGTGTGAGGCAGAAGCTGGCTCATATGACTATGGTGGCTGAGAGGTCCTGGAACCTCCAGGAAACCCAGGAGAGTTAGAGGTGTATGTTCCTATGGGGATGGTGGCCACAGTTTCAGCAGGTGGGGGTGGGGATGGTGACAATGTAGCTCTAGCAGACAAGGGGTGTCCTACTCAGGCCCTCGGAGGCCTCTTCCCTGGGGAAGCCTGTGCTCTGGACTCAGGCTGTTAGTTTCAGTGCTAATCTCCTATTGACCATGGCTTCTGGGTTAGCATGTGGGGACGTGGTCAGCCCTGTCCACAGAGTTCACCATCCCAGGTGCACAAGCCAGCTGCAGGCAGCTAGGACTCAGAAGCACTGAAGTCTCTTAGATGCTGAGAACCTCCCTCTGCCTGGCCGAACAGATGCTACAGGCCTTGATTCATGCCTAGGCACTGGGCTTGGGATCTGGTCTCACCATACCTCCAGCTACAACTCTCACTGAACTGACGAGTGTGGGAAGCATGAGAGACACGGGAGACTTGGGATGTGTGGGGCACGGTGAGCATTGACAAGCATGCCAGATCTTGGCGGAATGAAGTGGACATGGTATGTGTCTCAGGGCATCATGGGAAATGATGACATAGTAATGGTGAGGTATGGCGAGGGAGCATGCATGGTAGGGCATGGTGGCTTGGTAGGTCATGGTGAAGTGGGACTCCCCTCTGTATGCTGTGAATACCATTAGTTAATAAAGAAGCTGTTTTGGACCTGTGATAGGGTAGAGCAGAGCTAAGTGGGGAATACTAAACTGACTGCTGGGAGAAAAGAGGCAGAGTCAGAGAAGCCATGTAACCCCACCAGAGGCAGACACTGGTCAGAATCTTGCTGGTAAGTCACAGCCATGTGGTGATACACAGATTACTAGAAATGGGTTAAACTAAGATGTAAGAGTTAGCCAGTAAGACGTTAGAGCTAATGGGCTAAGCAGTGATTTAATTAATACAGTTTCTGTGTGGTTATTTTGGTTCTGGGTGACCAGGACTAACAAGTGGCCTCCTACAACACATTGGTATTGCAATGGAGCATGGTGGATATGGTAAGGCTTTGGACAAAGCAGTGGTTCTCAACCTGTGAGTTGTGACTTTTATGGGGTCGTCAAATGACTCTTTAGCAGGGGTCACATATTGGATACGTTGCATTTCAGATATTTACATTTTGATTCATAACAGTAGCAAAATTACAGTTATGAAGTAGCAACAAAAATAATGTTATGGTTGGGGTCACCATAATATAAGGAATTATATTAAAGGATCACAACATTAGGAAGGTTGAGGACCCCCCTGCCTTAAATGAGAATGCTTTGAGCAACGTGGTAGATATTACGAACAAGTGTGAAGTGTGTATAAATGGTTGGCAAGATTAAACACCCTCAGAATGTTAGGTAAGAGAACTTACATGGACGGTAAAGTGATGGGGTTGAAGCAGCTGAGGAACTACGCTGAGACCTGAGTCCTGGCTCCACAGCAGGCAGAGCGCTTTGCTCAGCTTCAGTGCCTGGCATCCTTGGGGTGATGTCGCATGTGTGATGGGAGCCAGCGCTTGGCTTCCTTCTGATGATGTCATACTTGTGATGGGAGTTAGCGCTTAGCTTCCTTGTGGTGATGATGTGCACATAATATTTTGACAAGAGGAAGTCAGGTTTTTGTATCATATTGTATACTGGAATAATTTTTTAATATATTCAAAAAGTTAAGTATAAAGACAAAATTTATGGGAAAAGGAGAATGTGGTTAGCTGTTTTTCTTGTCTCAGACACACTGCCCTAAATCAGCAAGGCAGCTCTGATACAGGATTTACACAAATAGGAACTGAGATATTTTTATGCTTAAAAAAACACACACCAGAAATCTTCATGTTTTCAACAAGCAAACATTAATTTATCATTACATTTAACATTACACCTGAGGAAAATAGTATTGTTAATTATAATGACATGAATTTTTCTGAAACCATAACTTAATTCTACGTAATAAAGGCAATTAAAAAATCTGCAACTGTCATTTTCATTGTATATCTTTGTAAGTTTCATATGGTTGGACTTTAAAAATTTTTCATAGTCTCTCTATTTTGGTTTCTTTGGAGTAACAGGTACCAGTGTTACCCTCCAAGACAAAAACATCCTTAAAAAGTGAAAACACAGGGAACAATCCTTGTGAGGACACTGACTATCAGTCATTGATGGACAATGACTCATGGCTGGCTAGAGGTGATCAAGACTCCAGTGGCACATGGGGGGGTTTGCAAGGCTGTGCATATGAAGGGGTCCAGGCAGAGTCTCCCCTACCTCCCTGCAGGTTAAGACAGCCCCGAGTCTGAGGAAGTCCATGTAGCTGGAGTTCGGCCACCTTCTGAAGCTGGGATGAAGGCCAATCACACGTGTGTGAGCACACCAGGGAAGGTGAGGGGAAAGCACACAAAGGGATTGGAGCCAGTGGTTCCCTTTCTTCTAGTGACCGTGCATTGCACAGGAGGCAGGGCTTGCCTCTGCTGTGAGGCAAGGCTGGTCTGGTTTATGTCACCCTGGTTCTTCCTAATCAAGCTTACATACAAGCCAGAGGAGTAGGCTTTTTTCTAAATGTGTGTACCACAGAAAGAAACAAAGCAACAAGAAGGAATATAAGAATCTAGGATACACAGTAGGATGAAATTCACAATGTCTGGTATTCAGACAAAAAGATCAGGTGTGCAAGGAAGCAGGCATGTCAGTTAAATCACAACCCATCCAGAATGACAGGTGATCTGATAACTAGACTAATATTTTAAAATAACTGTTGTGACCACATTTTAAATATATGAGAGAGAGAGGGAGAGGGAGGAGAGAGAGGGAAGAGAGGAGAGAAAGAACCATGAAGAAGATGCAGAAGAAAATGTATTCTTCTTGAATAAGACCTGAAAACCACACTGTATGAGATGAAAACACACTGCAGAGGGTCCACACCCTGTGTAAGCGGCCGTGGAACTGAACACAAGGCAGTAGAAATGTTCAGGGGAAAAAGCCAGAAAATTAAAATGTTCCTAAGCAGAATAAGCAGCATGAACCTGGTTCTTCATATCACACATGGAAGAGCCAAGACAGCAGTCGGAGCAGACACCTCTTCAGAAAGGTTGCAAGACAGATGATAGCAGAGAAAACTCTATATAGAACTGAAAGAGAAAACAATTTAGCCTGGAATTTTATAACAGGTAAAAGTACCTTTCAAAAATAAAGTCAAAATAGACTTTTTTGTACATACAAAAGATTAAAAACATCTATTCCCAGAAGATGCCCACACAGAAATGTTAAAGTCCTCAGGCAGAAGAGAAATTACATGAGATGTCAATATGATTTCAAAGAAAGGAGGGCCAGAACTGAGCTAGGCCTGCTATTTCTAAAGGTTATTTAAATTAAATAATTATTTGAGGCAAAACAGTTGTGGTACATTGTTGACAGAAATTTCTGTTCTGTCTTGTCCTGCAACCATTTAGCCCCAAAGAAACACACGGAAACTATATTAATTACAACACTATTTGACCAATGGCTCAGGTGTATTCCTAGCTAGCATTTACATCTTAAATTAACCCGTTTCTATTAATTTATGTATTACCATGAGGCTGTGGCTTATTGGTAATGTTCTGGCATCTTTCTCCGTTGGCAACTACATGGCATCTCTTTGACTCTGCCTACTGTCTCTGGCTCTATCTCTGTTCGATTTCCCACCTGGCTTTGCTCTGGTAAGATGTTGGCTGAAATAACTTTATTCATCAACCAATAAAGCAACACATATCCGAAGGACATCCCACATCATTTTCCCTTTTCTGTCTAATTGAAAAGGAAGATTTTAACTTTAACATAGTAAAATTACATATGCAAAAGGACATCCCACATCAGTGCATGGTGGGGCTCATACACTGTACGTAAGACAGCAGCATCTGAAAACAGTAGGGGAGAAATGGTACACATTGTCAAGGGAGTGTGACTACTAAGACAACACAACAGTGCAGAACTTGAAGGCAGACTATGGCCAGCTGAAGACAGCTACCATAACCCTCAAATGAAGCAACTCTCTGAAGTGACACAGAAAAGAGTTACAGTTCATATACCAGAAAAATAGACAAAGGACTTTTAAAATGTGCTGAAGCCCAGCATTCATTTCTAAATAAAAATTTTTATCAAACTGAAAATAAATGTGAAATTCTATGACCTGAGGAGGACACAGCTCTGGTTATCATTCCTTGTCAATTTGACATAGCCTAAAGCCACATGAGAGGGAAAACCCACTATATCTCATGGGATCCACACAAGAAGGCAGGCATCTGAGAACCAATTTTCCCCCACTCTTTCTAAACTGGGTAGCTTTTGCTGCCTTTCCCTGCCTTATTTCACTGGCCAGATCGAGTTCCAGATTTAGTAGAGGTGGTGAGGGTGGGCACTCCCATCGTATTCCAGTTCCAGAAGGACCTCGAGTTGTTTTGCTTTATGGATGAAGTCAGATGTAGATTTCAATGTCTGTCCTATTTCACTTCTTTGTTGCTGTGACAAAGCATGCTGTCAAGTGAGGGTTGAGGACAAAGGGCTTCAGAAACTAACAAATAACCTCAGTAACATCGAAGACCAGGTCTGTGGGCAAAAGTCAACTGCATTTCCACTTAGGAGCAACAACTCTGATCAATATTTTAAAACCCCATGTATAATAGTCTCAGGATATGAAACTTTTAAGGATAAATCTGACCAAGGAGGTGCAATACTACAGAGTGAAAACCACAACATTTTCTGAGAAAAATGAAAAAACTAAATGACTAGACAGCTTGGCTGTATGTGTGAATGAGGAAACTTTATTATGGTGTTGATTTTAACCACACTGCTGCTGATGGGAGTCCAACAAAAATTCCAGACTTTTAGTGTTTGGACTGAGAGCTTACATTTAAAAAATCTGTGAGGAATTTTGAGGAGGTGAAATAGAACAATGGAAAAGAAGAATGAATCTGAAAGGCTAGCTCACACGTGTGCCCAACTGACTGTGGATCAATGTCCATGGGAAATGCAAGAGAGGAGCAGCCATCTGTTCTACAGATGGGGCTGGGATAACTGGTCAACCATCTGCAAAAAGAAAAATGAACTTCAATATCTCATCATATGTAAAAACCAACTCAAAACAGGTCTTGAAGAAACCTGTAAAGAAAGCCTTTGTAAATTTGGGTTATGTCAAGAATTTTTAATATTTGCCATAAAAAGTCCATATACAAATGAAATGACAAGGCCTGTACAAGATTAAGCTGACTAAAGCAGCCAACATCACAGTGGGCAGTACTAACTTGCTTTTGGGAGTTGCCCAAAAAAGAAGTTGTGCATGGTGGGAGCATGCTGGAGGTGTCAAGGGAGAGTGGAAGGATTTTGGGGGGCATGATCAAAATACACTGTATTTGTGTATGAAATTGTCAGTAAATAAAAGATGCCAAAATGGATTGATAAACTGATCATATCATGCTTTACAATTTGGCCATTTATTTTTTTTATGTGCACGTTTAGTCTGTGTATGTGTGTGTGTGTGATGTATTGCATATATGTACACAGGTGTACATACACATATGTATGAAGAAACCAGGGAAGAGGCTGGGGGTCTTCTTCTATTATTCTTTACCTTATTTTTGACAAGATCTCTCAGTGAGCCTCAAACTGACAGTTTTGATTAGGATGTCAGACCAGCAAGCTCTTGGGACTCGCTTGCCTCTGCACCCCTACCTCCCACTGCTGGGGCCACTGGCATGTGTGATCCTTGTTGGAGTTTTATCTGCTCTCTGGGGATTGGAACTCAAGTTCTATTGCTCTCACAACAAGTGCTCTTGCTGGTTGAGTCATCTTGCCTCTTTAGGCCCAGTAACTTGACACCTTGAAATACATTGTTAAGAAAATAAACTGCTGGAGGTACTTTCAAAGTGACACATTTGAACAAAGGATTTATATATGAACAACACACAAAGAGTCTTGCTATTATCATAGAAATGCAAATTCAAAGTCCAGTGTGACCACAATACACCTATTAGGATAGCTAGAATTTAAAGTTTGCACATGCCCAGTGCTGGCAAGCGGATGCAGAATAATGGTGCTGGTGGGCACTTGGAACAGTAAGCTTGATAGAGAGCTTCTCATTGATTTCTTAAAAAATGCAAACTGATGCCCACACCCATGAGCCATTGTGTGTGAGTGTGTGTTCTCTGTGTGCATGTATATTTGTGTGTGAAGCCATAGGACAACCTTGGCTCTCATTATTTCAGACACCATCCACATTGTTTTAGAGGCAAGGTCTCTCAATGGCCGGAAACTCATGAAGTAGACATGGTTGGTTGGCCAGAGAACCCCAGGGATCTTCCTGTCTTTACCTCCCCAGAGGTGGAATTCTGAACATTTACAGGTAGGCTTTGAAAATGTGGGCTCTAGAGAATGGAACTCAAGTTCTCATACTTGCAAGGTAAACACTTTATTGACTGAGGTGTGATCTCCTCAGATTGCAGCCATTCCAGCAAGACACAGTTATCTAAGAAGCATGAAGGCTCGTGACCCCACAATGGTGTGTAAACAAATCCTGGAGTTGGCTTGGTGGCAACATGACCTAAGTGGTGGAAGTGTGTCAGGGAGTGGATTGGCTTGTGGCCATGTCATTTATTGTCTTGACTCATGGTTGCTATTGGAGGGCCTGGCCCACTGTGGGCAGCACAGACCCTAAGTATCTGGGCCTGGACTGCATGTGAAAAGTAGCTGATCAGGAGCCAGCGAGGAGCAGTCCTCTGTGCCTTGTTCTTTAAGTTCCTGTCCTGACTTCCCTTGCTGATGGATTGTGACCAGGAAGTGTGAGATGAAATCAACCCTTTCCTTTACCGAGTTGCTCTGGGTCAGAATGCTTTATCACAGCCACAGGACAGAATTAGGACAACCACTTGGCAATAAAATGATCATGGTGATATCACAACTGAATTTCAGAATAATTATGCTGAGTGGAAGAAGCCAGGCTCCTTCCTCCCTCAAAACAGTCTGTTTACGTCCTGCCTAGTAGAGCTTCTCTACCTGTGCCAAAGGAGGAGGAGAAGGAGAGATGACAGAGGCGTACAAGGAACCTCTGGGGGGTGACACTTGATGCAATGCTGGGTCTGCAGTGTGTGTAAATACTCCAATATGTGCACCTAAAAAAAGCTGTTAAAATAAGCTTCAAAAATTCATGTGTTGTGGTTTTCCTTGCTCTACAATGCCCACTGGTCTTAGATCTCATCTGGCAAAGGAAGGAAAGCATCACTTTTTCTTATCAGTGTCTTACTTTAGTATATTCTAAAAGTTTAAAGCGAGGCAATTATCAATACGACTGTAAGTCACTCTGCCTATCCCAGTCTTGGTGAAATTAAATGGTTTACAGAACAGTCAGGTAATTACAGCTTTTCCTTGATGAGAACCTGTCAGCCTGTGGACTCTAAGCCTCCCGTGTCATCTGGAAATGTAAAGGCCAACTCTCGTAGTCTCGGCATTGGTTGCTCTTGAACAGGGAAACTCCTTCAGGGTCCTGCTTCTAATTGCCTCAGCTCCTGCTGTCTGTCTCCCATGGTGACAGAACGCAGGCAAGGTCCCCATCACAAGCATATTAATTTGAAAGAAGCACACTGGTAGAAGAACAAATTAGGGTGCCTGAAGCAGAGGGCATTTCCCTCTGCTATGCTGTAGTGACGGCTCTGGATACAACCTTATTCCACGCACTCTCTCTTGTAATCACCGGCGACAACCCCTCCTTCGTGTTTCCGTGTGGTAATCACGCATGGCCTTGCTTTATAAAGAGAACACAATAAGCACACCTCTGAAATCGGAGCCTCCCTTTCAGGAGCTGTTCCCCCTCACACTGGAAAAGCCTCTCTCAGAGGTGTTGGAGGCCGCAACTGTGGGGTAGCTCTGTTCATGTGCTGTGGAGGTAGGAGAGGCAGAGACAGGGAGACCGTGGTCCACTGTCAGATGTCCCCCCGCAGGACCTGAGGCTGGCCTGCTTCTCTTGGATGCTTGCCTGACTTTGTACTCACCATATTAGATACTGAGAGTCCCTGTTACTGAAGAGACAGGGGATTTGTCCTTTCCTGTTTCTGGCGAAGGAACACTCATCTGTTTCCTGTCCCTAACCCACAAACTTTCGTTCTCTTGCTGTCTCCTTCATCCATGCATGTCTCCCTTTCTCTAGGTGGCTTTGGCTGATTCACCCTGGGGTCACAGATCATTGCAGTGTGCTGGGCTCTCCTGCTGGCTGCCCTACCTGCTCCTGTCTTATCTTCAGTATCCCCTCGGTTCTCTCTGAAATGTAACTCTGGCCAGTAGTACTGAGCCCAAACCCTCTATGTGGGCCCCCCATGTAAACTCTCACTAGCAACAAGGACCACACAAAGCCTTTTGTGACCTGGGGTGACTGCCAAGACCTGTGCACATTCACTCCCTGTAGTGACTGTTGCCCAATCCTAGGCAGCACTGCTGTCCTAAAATACTGGTACAAGCAGCAAATACTGGCCTTGTATTGTGGGAGTCTTTGCTACTGTTATGTAGCTCTACCTCAGGATTCTTGTGAGCCTGGATTCTTGTCTTCTTCCCATTTCCTTTAATATAAGCGTGCACGCTGTGGGGGAGAAACAGACATTCCATACACAAGCAGGAAAGTCATTACTGGAAGGACAGTGGGGCCCCAGTGAAACCTGTGCCTCCAGCAGCCTTCCCACATGACTGCACAGTGAGGGTGATCAGAACCCTTGAACTTCTCAGTACATTCTATTTTATCCCTTGATATTGCCTAACTGCAAACTAGAACTCAGTTGCCTGCAGCTATTTAGTCAAAATGGCTTGTAAGTCCAGGTCTCCGGAGATGTTCTTGATGCCAGCTCAAGAGGTCTGCAGGCTTCCAGTGTGCCCCGTGCTTGGACTCTGATCCCTGACACCAGGTTGAGACATCCACAAGCCCTGGGACTGTCTGGATCCACGCTCAGGCCATGGGGCCCAGTGGCTGCTGTCTTACATTCCCGCAGGTGGAATTGCTCCTCTCAGCCATCTTTAGAAAGGTCATGGTCATGAACACAGTGTCCTCATCAGAAGTACAGCCCAGAGACAACACAGCCAAGGTCGATCATCCAGGACACAAGTCTCAGGAAAGGCCATCTACCATCGTCCAGTAGGAAAAGCCCTTCGGCATTGACTTCTCCTTTGGAGAAAGTCCCCTGGCCACTTGATCACTTACCCTCGCTCACCTGTGAGAGTGGCCATGAGAAATTGGTGTGCTGTCATAGTGGCTCCTGGAACTGAAGCTTTGTGGCATTAAATATGACCTGAATATGGGATGTCCCCATGGGGATGTAATTTAAACACTTGGTCCTATCTTGTGGCACTCTTGTGAAGTCTGCAGAGTCTTTAGGATATGGGTCCTGACTAGAGGAAGTAGGTCTCTAGGGTGGGCCTTTGAAGGTTAAATCCACATCGGATCCTGGTCTGTGTTGTCTGCTTCCTCATCTATCCCGCATGAGCAGTCACATTCACTGTCTCTAGCTATTGTTGACTGAGCTCCTCCATGCCATGACTTCCCCATCATAGTAGACTGTCTCTCCTTAAACTGTGAGACAAAAAAAAGAAGAAAGAACGAAAGAAAGAAAGAAAAGAAAAAACCTCTTTCCTCCCCCGAGTTGTTTGTGTTGGGTATTTTGTCAAGGCACTTAGAAAAGTGAGGGATGTGATGTAGTAGGGTGTAAGGATCCCCAAGGTTCTTCGTGGTCTTGCCCTCGGTGCAGGTGGAGAGCAGTGGTCCTAGAGCTCCTAGAAGGCCTAGCACATCTCTCCTGCGGGAGCTTGGCTTCTGCATCCCAGCCTCCCTTTACTTCCCTGTGAGCACTGAAGTGCACTGAAGTAGGTGGTATCCAGGTATCCATGGCAGCACTTCTTTCTCCCAGAGAATAAACATCTAGAGGGGCAAGCCAAGGGGTCGGCTTGTTTGCAACCGGATATGGCAACTGCATCCAAACCTTCGGACTCTGGCTTCTGTGGTGGGGAGCAAGTTCTTCCTTCTTAGAGCGAAGAAGAAATGTCAGGAGTGTGTGGGTAGGAATAGAATTGGGGGCAGGGGCTCAAGGGAAATCCCGTCCTGCTTTCTTCCATATTAGCTGCTGCTGAAGGTGGTTACCTCCAGTCCCTTCAGGAGCGTTTGGGAGATCCCAAAGACCTGGAAGATGAAAGTCTCAACTGTGCCTCAGGAGAATCATAACCCCCACTATACCTCTAACTTGGTACCCTGAGTGCAAAGGTGACAGCATCCTTTCCCTTTATCAGAACCATGGGGAGTCATTGCACCCTAAGGCCAGGTTGTCCAAGCTCCCCACAGAGGCCAGAGCAAGTGACAGAGCATCACCAGCTGTCTGCAAGCGGGGTGCTTATGACACAATGACGGGCCCTCTTCTGGCTCCTTTCTGCCTTGGCATGCCATTTTCCCCGCAGTCAAGTTCTACTTCAGCAGGGTTGGTCTCTTACAGGCAGCACTAGGGTTTCTAGGTGGTCATCTGCCCAGGGCTCACACACAGGCACCATGTGATCTCCAGGGAGAGACGGCATGAATGTCAAGACTCTGGTTCTGGAAAGTAAGCTTCAGTCATCTGAACCGAGACCCCTATTCTTATGAATCAGGGCACAGAGGAGGCTGCCAGCAGAGAGGCAAAAGAGGGCCCAGAAAGGGGTTATGGTGGGAACCCAGGAGGGTAAACTGGGTCACTTCTGACCTGTGCCATTTTCAGTGGCCAGAAACAGGATCTGTGCACTGACTGAAAAGGTAAGGCCAGGAGAACTTACTGTATTCGATGAATGATTGAATTAAGCAAACAGTTGACTGAACCCAGGCTGTAATGGAGAGGTCTGTTATAATGAGATTTTACTGTATCTCATTTAAGGAACTATGAAACAGCCATTCAAAGGCTGTTCTCAATACATTTAGAGTACAATACACCCAGCCTCATGGCATGAAGGCAAAATTGGACTTTTGCACCATCCAACTTCGATCACAAAGGTAATTAACCCGACATACTGGTTGAGCCGCTTAAGCCTTCGAAATGTGAATCTTCCTTTGAATGCAATAACACTCAGTTGTAGCAGCCGTATATCAGAGCACCGCGACAGCCCTGTGAGTTAGATCGTGTAAGTGACATAAATGGCCATATGGATTTACGTTGAAAGAAGCTCTGTTTCCACAGTTCTTATTTGGGAATTGTGACTTATTTACATAAGGAATTACATTTCGGTCTTATTTGCATATCACATTGACAAAATGCTATTTCCAACAGGGCTGGTGAAGTTTGCAGCGACAAATCTGAACCATGCCAAATGTCTCTGGGATAAACGCTAACTGTGAACATGCACTCTCAGTAATGCTGGCAAAAACATTAACTTACTCCTTAAGTGGCCAAACAGTCACATAAAACTGTTCCCTGCTGTGTGATCCCTCCACAGGCCAAAATAAGTTTTCTAGGTGCAGAGCTGAGTTTTACCCTGGACAGGGCTGATGGCACTGATCCCAAGTAGCCTCTGGGTTCCATTTCCTTACCAGCTAGACATCCTGTCAACTACCTCGAGGAACTGTTGCAGCCCCACACAGTCCCCAGTGCCCCTCAGTCACCCTGGGCTCTAATTAAGTTGTCCATGTCTTTCCAATGGGACCCTAAGTGACACGAGGCTCAGGTTCTCACTGTAACATTCGCAAGAGGGAGTATCTGGTCCAGGCAGGCAACCCACAGCTGTGCAGAGCTTGTGGCCAAGTGAGACGGTGGACTGGTTGTTGCCGGCTTCTGCAGGAGCAGAGACTCATGTGTTCTCACCCACACTCTCGTGAGCCCTGGCACAGGTCCTGTGACAAGGGACATTGGAGCCCCAGCTCTTGGCATCTTAGCCAGCACTCCTCCTCTTTAAGCTCCCAAAGCCTCAGGTAGCTGGTGGAGCTCTGTCCCAGAAAACCTAACCAGCAGCTATTTTTATAAAGGATGAGGCTTGGCAGGAGGCAAGATTGATAAATCCCTTTTTAGATTGGTGTGAATTCTTCTCTTTAGGGCCCTGAGCAGGAGCCAAAGCTCAGGAAAATAAAGTGTCTATTCCTGTGTGTACAGCTGCTCCCAGGGCCTCGTCACAGCCATAGCAGGAGGCTCTGTGCCTGGGGGCTAGGGTTTTAGTTCAGTGGCAGAGCACTTGCCTGGCACCTGTGGGGTCCTGGCTTTGACCCCAGCACTAGGAGCAGGGAGAGGGGCTGTGGTCCTGCTGTGCTCTGCAGTGGTTTCTCCCCCTGTGGCTTGGCTTCTGGGGCAGGCACCAGCTAGAGATGTCCTCTTCCACAGCTACCCTCCGCCTTGTCCTCATCCCCAACTGAGCTGAGAAGGAGAAGCCCTTATTGGCGACAGCAGCTCAGCAGTCTGCAGGGGTTTCCTTCTCTAGTTCTGCTGCCTGTTCCAGGGTTGAAGAAGTAGATGGGCTCCTTGGATCCTGGAAGGTTTTTTAAATGTTATCCTCTGGACATTTCTTGGGTCTTATATCCCTCCTCTCCTCACCGCCCAACGCTGGGTGAAGGTTTGATTTATACACTCACATAGTTTTTTTGTTCTTTGTCCCTTGTGTAGAGCTAGGCTCTTTCCAACCAGCTGTCTGGACACAGCTCAGGTCTCCTGCCATCGATCTCTCTGTTTGGCAGGCACGGGTGTGTGGCCAGGTTCAGACCATGCACGGAGCTCCTGCTGAATGGGGGAATGTAGCTCCACTTGGCTGTCAGCATCACTTGAGAGTCGGCTCGGGACAGGGGGGTGGACAGCCTGCTGAGCCCATCACTTGGAGGCTGAGTTTTGGACCTTGCTTCAGTCGAACAGCTTGAAAGTTTGACTCTTAGACAGTGTCCCCAAGAGGGAGATTGTGCCGAGAGAAGAGGGAGAGGCAGGCGTGGGTTCCAGTCTTGGAGCCTTGCTCGGGTATGCTGTCTGCTGACCCATTGGGTCAGCAAGTGGCCCATCTCTGCTGGCAATGGGAATGTCTCAGAACCTGTGCGACTCTGCATGTTTGTGTCTTCACCCTTCTATGTCTCTGCTTCCTAAACATAAAAATGGAGAGGTTGCCTTCAGGTGTTGAAATGCATGAATGGAAACACAGGTGGGAAGAGCTGACCCCAGAAGCGTCAACAGATTGGGGAAAAGAGCCATTCTAAGGGAACAATAGTTCTAGTATCTCTGGGTCATCACCAACAACCTCAGGCTCCCACGCTCTTATCTGCTGGTGACATTCAGTTTATAGCTTAGGGAGCACAGCCAGAGGGACTAAGACATGTGTGCAGGGCCACAAAACCTCTGAGCCCAGGCCCTGAGACATGCCTATCACTGGCACGGAGGGCCACCACTTGGCACAGTGGTGGATCTGAGGCAGGAAGGTGGGGGCAGTGGGAGGTGGGTGTGTTTCTGGCTGGCTTTGCTTCCCCCCTTCCCTCAGCTATGTGTGTGGGCTTTGAAGTTCCTGTCTTCTATATATGTCAACCCTGGGCCACCTGCTTCCCTGCCCTTCCCTTCCCACACGGACATCCTTTTTTTCCCATCACCCTTTCTCCCTGTATTCTGTCTGTCTGTCTCTGTTTGCCAGTCTGGCAGGCCCCTGCATAAACAGGTCTAGGGCTGGTAAAACGCTTGAACAAGAAGGCAGATCTATTCAAATTTATCACCTTTAGTTCTTCCTCCCTGGCTTCTGCTTCCTAGGTCAGAGGTGGAAATTCTATTATCCTTTTATGCGGCGATTCCTTCTGCCCAAAGGGGATGCTGTGTGTATAATAACCCTATAAACCAGTGTTGGATATGCTCAACTCCCCATCAACAAAAAGGCCTTAACCGTAGCACGCTAGTGTACAGTTTTAGCCTCAGAGGCTAGTGTACCCCACCATCTGTCAGTGGTGATCACACATATTGATAAATCCCCTCTATGGGGTGGTAGTTTCTCCCTCTGACACCAACTCGATCCCTTTGGGCTCTGGGAGCAGCTTGCCACAAATCTGGCTTCTTTGGTCCGTTGGCACTCTTATTGTTTACTTAACAATCATGGGATAGCCCGGGTCACTGGCTTTTGACATGGCAGGTTTCAAAGCTGAAGGTGAGCTTGGGAAGTCACTCTTCACCAGTGGGTCACTACTCATAGTCACAGGCCAGAGAAATTTTAGTGAAGGAATCAGATGACTTGAGGGTCAGCTTTTTAACTTGTCCCATGGTGACCATACCCCTCCTTGGATAAGAAACCAGTGTTCAATTTTTGTTCCTGCTCTCTGTGTTTTTGTCTTGTGTGTATGCCCCTGTTGTGGAATGTTGCCCTCCAACATGGCAGTGTTGTTGGACTCTTGAACTGTCAGCATCTGTAACTACCTAAAGATACCTGTGTAACCTGGGCCATGAATCTCTCATCATTAGGCTCCATATGCATCCATTTCTTCTCTGAGATTTACAGAGAGTGAACAGTTCCTAGGGAAGGGCCTCATGAGATCAGATCCTTTCCCAGATATATAGATAATGGTTACTAGAAGGAGGGCTTCTGAGGCTAAAATCTTCCTCAAAGATGTGCAGACAGTTCATACTGGCTAGGAAAAAGAGATATTATTTTTCTTCAATATAGCTGTCCATAAGTTGCCCACACCCTTTAAAAAAAAACTCTAATTAAACTCATTGTCCTACTAAGTTGGACTTGAGTGGATTGTTTCTTTGATCTTTCTGCTAGTGCCCTAGCTGCAGCACAGAGCCATGCAAACAGACATGAAGAAGTTCACACAACACTCTGACAGAGGCTGGCAGCACAAAGGGAGCAAGCAGGACCTTGAGATATGTGGAGCTGGATATGACCCTGTCCCAGAGTCCAACCTGAAAAGGTGACAGTGGCCCATAAGAGGATGGAGGGATGCATAGTCATGAGAAATTTTGAAAGTCAACCAACAGAAATAGGGAAAAAAGAGGCAGTTTGACATTCCATAAACAGACCAGAGTGCGTCTAGCTTTTAATGTCAGTAGCTGTTTTGGGTAACGATATCATCATCTTTGGTCACATGAATACATTTGGTCATGAGTTAGAGTCAAACATTAGCAAAATGTTAAACACTCTCTTGAGAGCCTTCCTGTTTCTTTAGATTTATTACCAGACCTTCTTTAATTTAAGAATCTTCTGTGTCATGTAGTTCCTGCTAACTTAAGAACCAGATCATGTGTTAGTCCCGTGGGGTTTCTTGCTGTCTGCAAAACCATCTCCCCTTCCTTCAGTGATGTAGCTCCTTGACATCTCTGTCAGTGGTGACCACACACTGACGAACCTGTTGTGAAGTGGTAGTTTCTCTAACTCCAACTCTATCCCTTGGGCTCTGGGATCGTCTTCTCACAAATTTGGCTTCTTTGGTCTTGTTTGCAGGATGTCATGGGAACAGCAGTGGGGACTTGGGGCTTCACTGGTTAAATAAAAAACAGACAGCACGGTTGTGGGCTGTTGCCTTCCCCAAATGTGTCTCCGGTGATCTGATGCCAACTTGCATCTTGGCATCCGGTTTGGCTCATGTCAAGCCTCTTTCTGTCATTCTAATCAAGGGAATCTCCTTTCTTCCCAGGCCACACCTCCCATTGACTTACCCCACCGTTGGGCACGACAACCCTTGACATGGTCTGTCATGGCTCTCAAGAGGCAAGGCAGAGAGTTGTGGGCAGGCAGCACATACATATAAAGCCATCAACTTGTTACACGACACTGACACTGGCTATCACTGGACTTGCACTTAAAAAAGAAGAGGAGATGACAGATCTGAGAACTCAGCATTTTGGTAATCCCAAAAAAAGGTTTGCAGAGATAATTTTCCACTTTGGGTTAAAAAGAGAAAAGACACAGGGAGAAAAGTAATTGAGCCACGCTGTGCTTACTTTGCAAAGAGCCTAAGTTCCGCAGCTGAGAGCAAATGCCACCTTACCAACCTGATTATTATTTTTAACTTTTTACTCATTAAGATTGTGGATTAAGCTCTAGAGAATTCAGGTTAGCCCATATCTTGCTGATATACTACTATTCTTTTCATCAAAATGGAGATACTGAAATATGAGCATTATCAGTTTATTGGCAGGCAGACACAATGGGGCATTCCAATCCTGTCATGAAATTAAAAGTAAATCCTCAGGATGAGTCTTCTAATCCCAGCTTTGTGGAGCTGGCGGGGCTGTTCTCCAGCAGACCGAGAGCTGGAGTCAGGGAGGATGCTCAGCTCCCCCATTGATGCTGGACAGGGTTCATTGTTCTTCTCTTCCCTGAAGCCACTTTCCACCCAGGTGGAGGTGGTCAGTACCAGGCAGATGCTGGCCCCAAGATTGCTGTTCTTGTGCACAGGGGTGGGGAGCTTCGCATAGTCATTGTTGAGTGACTTCCCTGAGGAGTCTGTTTTCAGATAGGGAGCACAACCACAAATGGAGGAATGACCCATCCCAGCCCAGAGTGGTGAACCGATGAGTTTATTGCAGTCACAGGTACATGGGTGATGAGGGCAGCTGTATAACTGCAATGGCTGCCTATGCTCTTCCACTCCTGCATGGGTGACTGCTCAGGAAAATTGTATGCCCAGAGCTCCAGGAGGCACACACAGGAGCTCTTACATTTATGATTTCACCTCTCTTCTAGAAAGTGTTTATTGCCTGTATGACCTGATGCAGGGGTCTCAAGTCTTGCCACTTTCTTGTGAGTTTTCTGAGCCTCCCCTCCCTTTTGGGGAGGGACTGTTTCATCTTAAAGGAAAGAGCTATCCAAGAGGCAGATACAGAATTTCTAGCTTCACCATTCGGGGGCCTTGGTGGACCATTCAGAGAGGCCTGCATGTGCAGCTGGAGATGTGGACAGCTGCTATGGTGTGTATTCCATCTGTCAGCACAGTACCCTGGGAGCATGCCACACTCATCCACAGGGCTTGCCACCATGGCAGACATCAACATTTCAAGACCCTGCCCTGGGATGAAGCTGGAGAGGTAGAAGGTTTGTTCATGCGTGGTGCTCTTTTGTGCATGCCTGCTACAGTAGACCTCAGAGGACGCTGTCACTGATGCGCATACAGGTAAATGTGTCTGGTTTGCAAATTATCTCCATACCATAAATGTTGCAAGGCAAAAGTGGTAGTCACTGGTTATTTACTGAATGTTCAGTGTGTTCAGTGTTTAGGCTCTGGCCTTCGTAGGTCAGATTGTGGATGCTTTCAGATGAAATATCATGATGCTGGCTGGAGTTACGTAAACATGATCTCCTCATGTGTCAGGTGCTGGGTGGTTCTGTGAGCTCAGCTAAAGCATATCCTGTCTTTAGCCTTCCTCTCGGAAACCTGAGTTTGAGACAGACAGGCTCAAGATGTCCAAGATGTGCTGGGCAGTCAACAACTGGCCAGCTTTGCTGTCCATGCCCCAACACTAGGCAGCATCAGCTGTGGCACAGACTCTGAGGGGAGCTTCCAGTTAGCACTCTACTTCCCTGAGATAACTGGGACATGGTAAAGGCCCTCTGCCCCTGTACCTCTGGGAAAGTTTGTCTGCGTTGACCAGGGAGTGGATCCCAGATGGCAAAATCCCTGTGGGAGGCATGTCTTTGTCCTTATCACAGAGACTGCCCTTTTCCCAGGCACTTATGTGCCCAGGCACTGTGAACCTTGTGGCCATAGCTCAGCTCATCAGAGTGGGTGGTCTGTAAAGAGCAGATGTTTTCCCCAGTTGTGGGAGTGGGAGAACCAAGTGCGTATTGTAAGTTGTATTGTATAGTCTCAGCAGCCACTGGGGGTCTGGATGGTGACTGACGTGCTAGAGGGCCTCCCAGGAAGGTGGAGGAAGCATGCTAGAGAGGGCTGTTCTCTAGCAAAGTCACTTCCTTTACAGACCAATCTACCAACCTGCAAATTACACTTCTGGGTGTGGAGCCCTCAGGGCTCACTTTCCCAGGTCACTCCTTCCACATGACATTAGCACGCAAGTTCAAGGATTAAACTTCACATGTAAGAAATCTGGGGACACATTCAAACAGTAGCAGGGCCCCAAGAATTTTGCCTTGTTCTTCCCCACTGCTCAGTGTGAGAATACTGTTCTTCTGGACTCTCAGGAAAAAAGGTAATAATCCGGCCACACCCATGGGAAGCATATATTAGGCTCTGTCAGTTCCTGCTTGCTGTGATGTTTGTGTGGGCGGTGGCAGGAATGTCCAGTTACATCCTTTACACAGGGGAGCGTTCATTTCCCAATGGACTCAGAACTGCTTTTCTTTGGACATTTCCTGTTACCACATTTAAATCTGTGCTACCCCCAGACTGTTTGACAGCCATTTATGAAGCCCTTGCCTGGCACCACAAAGCGAATGTCATATCTGAAAGAGAGACACCCATCCCAGACGACCAAAGAATCAATATTGCTGTTCTCCATGGCATGTGTATCCTCTGCAAGAGAAAACTTCTCTTTACTTCGGTGAAAAGCATACAGACACTAGGCTTTGCTGGGCTTGGGGCATAGTTTCATTTCTGGTGGTCAGTCCTCATAATGGATAATCCACTTCTCCAAATACAAGGGAAGGCTCAATGCTAACATGGGTTTTGTTCTGGGTCTCGCAAGGACATTTGCTGTTCTGTAACAAGAATGAAATGTCCCTTTTTGGTTCCTGATTCTGTGTGCTTTTCCTACAAGAAAACACAACCAGGAAAGTCTTGTTGTGCAAATATAATTTCTACTTTATTGGAGGTGACTGGTTGGAGGTCCAAAGGGATGCAGATGGATGGAAGACTAAAGGAACTCCAGGTGTCTCTGCCAAGTACAGTACCTTTCCTTGATCAAAGGTGATTGCAGGCATGGGGAAGGTAGGCATGCTAGCAGGGTCATTTGTTACCAGGAACATTGACTCTGTACTTCTCTGTGACCCCTCTGTCTGCTGTGTCAATGGTCCTCATGGTGTCAGCCTCCATGCTGACATAAGGTTGTGGATGAAGCGAGAGCAAGGCTCTCTGTGTGTCGTATTTGTTCATGGGATCAGCCCGGTGAGAGCAGGCAGACAACTGTGGGCTGCTGGGTCTGGCGTTTCCTCCCACTCTCTAGACACACACTCAGGGCCTGGTTCTGCCCAAGTAGAGCCAGCTCTTCAGAACCCTGAGCCATCTGTGAACAGGATTCTTGAGTCCAAGGGTAGATAAATGTTTCACAAATGCAGATAGGATGCTTCCAGCTTTCCGTGTTGTTTGAAAAACCTCCTCATGGTTTCCCAAAGTGGGTTTCCATGGGGACCTGAGGCCCGTGAGTTGGATCTTGTAGGTCTGGATCCTTGCTCTTTGTTACTTTGAAGCATGCTCATGCACAAGTGTTACCTCATGCTTCCTGGGCTGTGAAGAGCTCCCTTTGAGGGATGGGCAGGCTCTAGCTCTCGTGATTCTCCATCTGTGTTTCTCCATACCACATAGCTTCAGTCAGCTTTGGAGGCTGACAGACTAGCCTGACTCCATCTTAGGATCAGAAACCATCTCATTACAAAGTCAAATAAGTTTGGTTCTGTTTACTGTGAAACTAAAGTTTCTCTCTCCTGGAATCTGACTTGCTACACACCCTAACCAAGCCTTGGCCTACACCCCAATGAAAACCACAAGATGTTTTGCTAAATAATCTTAAACTACTATCTGCCTTTGTATTTCATTTGCCAATAGCCTTCAGAAATTCCCCAGCCTTTAGAAACTCCCCGCTCTTGTGGTTTTGAGCTATAAAAACCTCACATCCTCTGTGTTCAGGGCTGTTCTCTTTAGGGAGAGCCACCACTCTGGCTTTGCTGTGTGCAGAAATAAAGATAGCTTTAATGTGACCAATAGTTTGGGTTGGTGGACTTTACTTTCATTTGGTGAGATTAACAGAGATACTGTTACAGACCCCACAGTGCCTGTCCCTGAACTGAAGCTTTCCTCACATTTAGGGTGCCATCACTTCACATGATGGACACCCCTTACCTATGTTCCCACATGACTCCATTCTCTTAGGTTCATCAATGGTGGTCCAGAGGCTCCTCCAGTACAAGAGACAGTCTGGGCTGCTGACTAAGGATTCTCTCACAAAGCATCTGTGCCACCTGACAGGTGTTTCCCTGGAACCTGCCAAGAGAAGTCCTTGAGTTTGAGAGGGAAATCTTTGTTTGATACTTGAAGAAGCATTAGGGTGCCAATCATGGCTTCATGTGATCATAATCCACCTATGGGAACTTAAACCACAGGAATAATATCAATGTCACATGGAATAAATATCACTGGCAATGCCATGCTCTCAGAACGTGTCTCTGTAACATGAGGGCCTGCTTGTTGGGGTTTCTGTCCTGGCCAGTTCCCATAGCCGGTAGGTCCCAAAGAAACCACAAAGAATTCTACACTAATCATAAACTGGTTGGCCTGTTAGCTCAGGCTTCATATTAGCTCTTATAACTTATTTTAACCCATTATTCTAATCTATGTTAGCCACATGGCTCAGTACCTTTTTCATAAGTTATAAATGGATTGGCCCATTAGCTCAAGCTTCTTATTAACTCTTGTAACATATATTAACCCATTATTCTTATCTATGTTAGCCACATAGCTCAGTACCTTTTGCAGTGGGGCAGGTTACATCCTGCTTCTTCGATGTCTGGATAAGACTGGGGAGGAATGGGCTTCCTCCTTCCCAGAATTCTCCTGTTCTCCTGCCTCTACTTCCTGTCTGGTTGTCCTGCCTATACTTCCTGCCTGGCTACTGGCCAATTAGCGTTTATTTAAAACGTAATTGACAGAATACAGAATTGTCCCACACCATGTCTCTGTTTATACCCCAATGTATAGAAACAAGGGACGTTCATCTCTGCAACATGCCTGTTCTGTCCTACTGTGACTGTGTGTGAGAAGCAATTCCTGGGACAGAAGAAGGGTTACAGAGCTATGCAAGCAAATGTAGGATGTGTGAAGATCTTTTCCACTCTTGAAGGCAAGGGTCATTGCAGTTATACTCCATCAAGATGGGATCATAGTGCATGGTAGGGGTCTCATGATTCAATGTGACCAGCTGTCCTTATAAGGATATACACATATGCTGTGGGAACTCCTTCAGCTGATAGCCTTTAATATACCAGCCCATTTGGGCATGGTCTCTTATATTATAAATGCAGCCATAAAGCTTGCATGTGCTCTCTCTCCCTGCTGCTGGATTTGGTTCCTGTTCTCTATTCATTGATCCCTGATCCCCATTCATGCAGAGGATTGTGATCCGTGAGTCTACCCCTGAATAAGGAACTCTTTATTATATTCAATTCTGAGCTAGCATGGGATTGCTTTATAGCATCCATCTTCATCTGGAACCCACATGAATCCCAACTCCATACCTACCAAGATAGGCCCAAAAGGTCCAAAAGGTCTGAAGCCCAGAAGGTATCATCTGCAGGGTAAAAATCTCTGAACACACACACACACACACACACACTCACACACACTTATATATACCTTCTACCCGGTAGAATAATAGTTACGACTCAAAAATCAAAGCTGGCTTTGGAGCTGGACAATGGCTATCCTTCTCTAAATCCAAGCATATTGTTAAAAGAAAAACTCAGAATTTCCGTCTCATGTCAGAAGTCATCTGGTATGCGACAGAAGAAAGAATTTAGGAAAAATTTTTACTTTTTGCCATACCTATTTTTGTCTCTATCATACCTTTTGTTGAATATATGTCTATATAAATAATGTTTAAGTTTTCCACAATGAACAATACGTTTCCCTACAGTAATCTTTGAGGTTTCCAGAAAGAAGATAGGGCCCCACCACAATGACTCCACCTGGTTGGTATGATGTCATGATGTTGATAGTGATACTTTACTGGTTTTGGGTACCAGCTGCTCAAGATGCTTCCAACTTAGTTAGATGAAATGGTGCACCTTGTTACAAAATTCTGGGCAGAACTTCAAATAGGAACCCCAGAAAAACCCTATTGACTATTCAGAGACTATTTGCAATTATACCAGACAGTAATCTTGAAACTTAACCATTATTTTACTTTTACAGGATCCCATAGAAAAAACATTGCCCCATGACAGCTGGAGGTAATTCTAGAAGATGATGTCCCCTCTCCCAACAAAGTTTGTCCTCAGGGTTAAGGACATTAGTTAGGGGTTGATTATAACAGGTATAGGGTGGGTTGGGGGTTGGGGTGGAAATTATGTAGGTTCAGGGATTTTTTTGAAAAAGGAAAAGAAAAGTTGGATGGGAAAATAGGTAGATTAGTGTGAGTTTACTCATACTAATAATAATAGTGAGTAATAGAGTGAATACTTGTGAGCTATTATTTATAGGCAATTTACATTGGTATAGATTCTTGTTTATTTTTACAAATTCAAATTATGTTGAATATGCTCCTATTTCTGTCTACAATATTTGTACACCTAGGCAAAGTCATTTTGTCATATTGTATGCATGAGTGCTTCTACCTCAGCCTAAGATATTTTTGTAATTGATACAATTTATCATATTGCACTATATATTTCTACCTCTGGTCAAGATACTTGTACATTGTTTACATTTTGAGATCATTGTCCTCATTTGCTGCCAAGTTGTTTAAAAATTGTTTAATATTCTAAATGAAGTCCTAATCATATAAGTATTAAGAATTATAGGTCAATAGTCATCCATGTTTGTGATACTTAGACTAATCAAGTTCTTTAGATACATAGAGATCGTATTCCAAATAGATAGGTAATCTTCAAAGAACTGTAGAATTTGACGTTTAAATAAATTTGGGTTCTGTTGCTGTGAGACACAATTGCCCCTGGCAGCACGGATCTATTCCCCAGGGAATGTTGCGCACTGGAGATGCTCCACTTGGAGCTTGTTTTCTTCTTGGCAAAACTGGCCTTTGAGCAAGGAGCTGCCCTTGCCTCGACCACTGAGTCTGGATACAGTGTCTGGACAGGACAAGCAGGATACAAGAAAAAAGACTGCCAAACCTTGCCAAGACAGGGTAAGACAGTTTTGAAAATTTTCCTGCCTCTGAAAATGGTCTGTCAGTTACTCTAGGCCTTAGCCAAAGTTGGTTGCTCCAATGCTACAAATGAGACTTTGGGTGATCGCCCAGGTAGCCAGTTGTCTCTCCCATTTATTGCACATTTTGGAAGTTGCTTGATTGCACTTCCTGTTTACTCAAGTAATATTATTTCCCCTCTCAGGTCTTAGATGGGGTTGAAGACTAGATAGTTGTAGTTGCTTTCCTCTCAAGACTTGGCCAAGCTATTTCTAATACAAGACTTAGACTCTTTAGGATAGGAAAATTATTGACACATTTAGCATACATTTTTCACTTGATATTGTTTATGCTGGTTGTAATTCTAATTTTTATACTTGGTATTTGTTCTTATTATATATAGTTTTGTAATAGATTTAGAACTCTCTTATTTAGACAAAAGGAAGAAGTTCTGTGGGAGCTCCTCCAGCCAATAGCCTTTAAGATACCAGCCCATTTGGGTGTTGTTGGTGGAGGCCGCTTGTTCGTTTCCCAACTGCCCTGACTCAAACTAATCACACAGAAATCAGCACGGTTCTGGTGGGTTCTGGCAGAGGCATCTGTCTCCTGCGAGCGGCTACATGGCTTCTCCCTCACTCTGCCTACTCTCTCCTCCTCTATCTGCTTGTGACTCCTGCCTTGCCCTATTCTGCTAAGCCACTAGCCAAAACAGTCTTATTCACTAACCAATAAAAGCAAAACATAGACAGAAGGACTTCCCACACCAGGGTGTGGTCTCTTACACTATAAAAGTAGCTGTAAAGCTTTCAGTGAGCTCTCTCTCCTGGCTGCCGGGTTCAACTCCTGTTCCCCATTCGTGCAGAGAGGACTGTTATCTGTGAGTCTTCCCCTGAATAAAGAATACTTTATTGCACTCAATTCTGAGCTAGTGTGGGACAACTTTATAGTGTCCATGTTCACACATAACTAAACAAAGATACAGACAGGGAGGGGAGGTGACTGTGGGAATACGGAAATGAGGAGTGGAGTGATGTGGCCACAACAGAGGGATGAAGGGGCCAAAGGAGTGGTGGATGTGGGGTGACTCCTCTCCACTGCCCTGTACAAGAGCAGGTTTAGATTCTGCCTAAAGAACTGAGGTAAGTTTTTGTTGTCATAAGGGACCCAGTTTAGGGTGAGTTGTGGCAGAGTTCCCAGAAACTAATACACAGTATTTATAGAGCTGGTTGTGTGCACAAGTATTTTAGTAATTGAATGATTTAATATTAGGGAATACATTAATATAACTGACCACATTAATTGTGGGGAGAAGGATATTTATGAAACCACCTTGGTACAATGAATTGATTACCGTGGTGACCCTGCTCCCAGAAAACTCCATCATCTTCCTAAATGCAAAGTTTTAGAGGCAGTTGGAAAACGTAATAAACAAAACGGCTTCATATCAACCAAACACATAGTTTTGGAAGTCTGTGCCAGCAGTCTGCGGTCCCATATGAGGCGACTCATAAAATTTTACGGAAAAGGAATAAAGTAAGACAAACAAATGGAAGGATATTTAACATGACATTATAAAGATGTCATTTCTCCCCTAATTAATCTCAGAGCACCATCCCAGTCAGCACCTCCAGAGGGGTCTAAAGGCCACCAGGACAGCTGAGGGATGAGCGGGCTTTAAAGATGTCCACGCTATGCGGTAAGTATGTCTCCCGGGCATGAACATGTCTAGAGTCAACATAAAAATGGAGAGTGACTTAGGCTAGACAGTGGAACAGAACATAAAATCAGCCCACACCTGGGGGAGGGGACACATGTTTCTGGTGGCACTCAAGGTCAGTTGGGAATGCTGGACTAGCCAGCAATAGGGAGTAGGCAGCTCAGCTTGTGAGGAGAAAGTCAAGTCCACTCCTTTGCTCAAATGCTAAAGCAACAGGACAGTCTAATTATATATAAAACAAAACCCCAGTTAGGAAATCACAAGGAATGAAAACAAGGACTTCTTTTCCATGGTGCTGGAATGAGTGATAGCCTCCTCCATCACTATCCTGTTTGCAGAGACTTCTGGTCCCCTGGTTGCCAAGGGCTGTGATAAAGGGCTTCCAGAGCCCATGCTTAGCTGGGAGGGGTACTGGGTAAGGAATTCAGCTCTCTCCTTTCTGGTCTTCTCACATCTGAAACGGGAACAAGTCTCCATCACGTAGGATTACTGTGAAGAGGAAATGAGGTAACGTATAACCGGCTAAGAGCATGTGAGAGTCTCTGCTACACCATTGTTTATCTAACAGTTAAAAATCCTGAACAACAAGCCTTTCCCGGTGCTGAGTAAACAGACAGATAAAACACTTTGCACTGCATCAAAATGTGGCAAAGAGGAAGTGGATCCAGCTCCCTTAGCCTTGGGACTCAGGGAGGAGCAGGAGAGGTAGGGGAGTGAGAGACTTCAGACCCAGCAGCCTGCCTCCTTCCCGAGCCCAGCTTGGACAGGAAGGAATACTGAGGAGTAGAAAGGGGCTGGGCTGGGTGCAAGCCAGCCTGAAGGCTACCATATCATACCAGATGGGCATGCATGTGGACTGGTGGCCACAGGGCTCTCAAGACCAGGAGGAGGAGCACTATGGCTGGTCAGGTCCTGGGAACTCTGGAGCCTGGTTGGGCAGGCTGGGCTAAGGCAGGCCAGAATCTTCCAGCAGAGCTGACTCAGGCCTCAATGAAGGATGGGATGGCTGTGAAGTAGAAAGCAGGGTCCAACCAGCTGAATCCAGTTCTAGCGCAGAGGGTATACTGGCTCTAATGAGAGCTGGAGAGAGGCCAGGGCCATCATTTTGACCTGAGTTCACAGGGAAAAACTGGTCCACAGGCCACACCAGATTCAAGTTTTAACACTAACCCAAACCTCAGACTTCAACAGGATGGGAAGCCACTAAACAGAAGACCTTCAGACCTTTGCACCTTCACCTTGGCCTCTGGTAGGGGCACCTTGTCATCATGCCCTGTTCCCTCAGCACCCTGGACAGCTCCAGAGGGATTAAGCCTGAACTGGAAGGGTGTATTTTAGTTTTTTAGCCCTGCTCAGTCAGGAAGAATCGTGAAGAATGCCAGATCACTTGGGCAAACAGATGAACACCCTCCTTGGAAACTCCAAGCTGTGTGGAGGAATCAATCGATCTCATTTTGCAAAGGGCTCATACATGAATATAAACATCTCTTAGCAATTAACAAGCACACAAAAATCTACCAAGAAGAATAAAGGAAAAACCTGACATGACAGTATATGCATACAGGAAATAAAAAATGAAAGAACAGTTATCAGATAGGCCAAGATAGACTGTGTGGTTTGCTACATGCCTGCACCCAGGCATGCTGGGGAAAGGAAGACAATGCCAGTCTCTGAGAGGGAGCATAATCTCACTGAACACTGTAATATGCATTCCCCCACACACACACACACACAGTCCTTCTCTCCCCTCCTGGCAACACACCTCTGGTTATATTCCTGCAGGGTGATTCGTGGTCCAAGCAAGGACCAGAATAGCAGCTCAGGTTTCCTATCTCAGCATCTAATAGCTGGGAAGGTCATTAGAAGCAGGGGGAGCAAGAGAAGTAATTACTATCTGCAACCAACCAGGAAAGAAAAATAATTGAATGTAACGACTTTCAGGGCTAGCTAGCTTGGGAAATCCCTGTCTGGTCTGGAGGAGATGTGGAAGGCTGTGGTGGTGGCCTCTCCTCGGCCTCAGGTAACTATGAGGAATGATCGCATCTTGGAAATCTTGTCCACGAGAGATGCTCATGGTTCCAGCTTCTCCTCTGGAGAATGGCTAAGAGACAGTGGCTGATAGGAAACAAAGGCAGGACAAGCCAGCGTCCTGGCAGGATGTTTGGATATCTGAAGAGCCAGTAGCGAGGCAGAGGCTGGGTGCTCTCCTTTGGGAATGGCATTCTCTAATGTTTGGAATGGCATTCCTGAATTCTCTGTACAGTGAAACACTATTAGAATAAATGAATGGGCTGCCACTCTCAGCAAGAGGTACCCCACTCTCTGGGAGTAGCAGGAAGATTGCTGCACTGTCTCCCATGACACATGTTCTGCACACAAGGATGGTCTCAGGCCCAGGGCCGATCTCTGCAGACTTGTGCACCTGGAAAGATGCCATCTGCCACCTTTCTGGTTTTCAGTCTTGACTCAAGCCTGGTCCTCATTCTAAGAGTATCCCTGCTAACTCTACACATTCCTGCCTCAGGGTGGCCTTTCCTCCCTGTGAGACCAGAGGTAGGTAGCTCTGCCTTTCTGGGAGAGACACCTTGAAGAGGTGTCCACCGTAGGCATCCTCCTTACTCTGACTATAGCCCAAGTCTGCAAAGCAGATTCTGAGATAAAGGCGCTGTTAACTGTAAAATTGTTTCTTTCCTCAAAACCCTTTTCCCTTTTTTCTTTCTGAGACTAGGGCTTTCCCCCAAAACTTTAATGAATAATTCATCCTCTTATACAAAGTTTGGGGACTTTCCTGATGACACGCAGCACACACCTTTTTTTATTGTTTCTTGTATTTAATCTGGTGTCATTGAATTTCTTTGTCCTTAGGGAACATTTTAGGAAACCTGCCTGGAAATCTCATCCAAGTGAAGTTTTAATATAAACTGCAAACAAAGAGGACACACGACTTCATTGTATCCAGAGATCATTTATTCTATACATTAGCAGAGCGGAGATAGCAGTAGCGTGGCAATTTCATACTCATTTGCAATTTAAATGAGCCTCTTCCTATTGAATCATAACGTATTATGCCACCAGGCCCCTTGGCTGCTGTTTGGAATAAGACTCTACTTTTAAAAAAAATATAGTTTTACTACCCTCCCCTCAACCTCAAATTCTGGATTTCAGTTAGGGAAGTCTATGCAATTTCCGTGGTATAGGGGATTTTATTTTTAACTTTCAAATGCATAACAGGTTTGCTTTTAAAACAGCCAACTCTAGCCCAAAGATTGCTTTGCTTCCCAGCCTAATGATAAACATTCAAGCTCTTCAAGGCAGAGCGGGGCAAACTCCCACATCTCTCCCCCCGTCTCGCCGGCAGAGGTAAGGTGCCCTCATAGCAAAATGTTCTGGGCTAGGAAAGTTATTAAATGGAGCCTCGTTCTTATTCGCCAAAGGCTGCTGCAGCACCTAACAATGTACACTGAATTCTCCACTGTTTGGAGGCAGGGAGGACCAGGAGAGAGAGAGACCCATCCTCTGTCCTAGAGAGTAAGCTTGCTTGGCACCTCCCACTCACTGGGTGTGTCTTCTCCTGCTCACCCCAGGGGTCTCAGAACAGTCATGTGCTGTAGGCAGGTAGACAGAGATAATCAAGTTTCTCTGTCATGCTGTGTGAATGAAGACAGAAAGATTGTCCTAGCCCAAGCGACAGAGTGCCATGTGACTCACAGGCTTGCCTTGCTGTGCCAACCCTGACTTGTCTTCCTACTTTCTGAAAAGACTTTTGTTTGCTTAGTTTACAATTATTATTTAAAATTTTTATTGCTAATTTTTATTGGTAATTTCTTACATGCAATGGTTCTTGATCAAATCCACTCTCCCTTCTATCCACACTCCATGCCTCCTCTCCATTTTCACTAGTACTTTTACCTCCAGGCGTCATGTGTTCTGCTTTTTGTTTTTGTTTTTTCAAGTGCTGCCTGTATGTGCATGGGTGGAAGACAATCTCTTGGAACAATGGAAGCCTCCTCAGGGGCTGCGTCCTTGAAGAAAACTGACTCTCCTGTCCAAAATTTTTTTTTTTAGGATAATCAACTTCCGATTCACACGGAGTTCTGGAGAAAAGCTTGACTACTCAGTCCATCCTCCAAGGCCCTGCAACAAGTCCAAATTTGGCCACCAGCCCCACCCTAGCACCTCGTACTACGATATGCTTGAACCTGCTCCCTGCTGTGATGTGAGATGAACACATCCACTCGTCACACTCTGTCCTCAAGGCTTGGACAGGTATAGGGAAGGAGGTTCTCTCAGCCTGTTCCCATCATGAATGGATGATTCAGAGAAGTCTGGACTGGCTCCACTTTGGTCTTGCTACTCCAGGCATCTCGTTGGACGCTTGCTTGTTCAGCATAGCTCTGCAACACCTTCAGGTGCCCACTAACTCCGGTGATGCTTATCCTGTTCCATGGGATGTTGCCTGGGTTCTCTGAACGAACTTGCATCCTTCTCATTGGTTGCTTCTCTGTATGTGAGCTGCTTCCCTGACTGTTCAGGCCTAACCTACTGCTCTGGCCTAGGATGGCCGCCCTGCATCCTGTCTGGAGGCGGTCACCTGTGCTTCGGGTCTCAGGGTCACTTGGGAAACCCCATCTGCTTTCTCTCAGCACTGTCCTTCACTGCTCTGAATCTTGTGATGTCTGCATTTCTTCACCACACCACTTTCTCCTGGAATGTATTTGCTTCTTAGCTCATCATCTCTTTACTAAGAAACAGGAGTCCTGGGAAGTGGGAGTCTAGTACACCCCGTTCCTTGCTATCTCCATTAGTCCCTGACACTTGCTCGAGCCTTTTAGAGTATTTCATGCCCTAGTTCTATGCCCCTCAGCTGCTTCTGCCAGTGACCCCACTTGAGCACTCACCATCCTCCTGTATCTTGAGGTTTTGCATCACATCTCCCTCAGAGCTCTGATCAGAGCTTGGAAAGGTGTGAGCCAGTGGGGTGCAGAACTGGGGGAGGCTGGGTCATGGAGAACCTGCCATTGCAACCTGAGCTGAGGATTGGAGTCCTTGTACTTGGAGCCCATGAGCAGCTGCGATCCCGTATTGCTGACACATATTAGCAGGTTTCTACTGATTTTTAATCTGGACAGCTTGTGGGACAGGTGTCTGCCTGAGGTTCCGTGAGGCACAGGATCTCCTCTTCCACCCCTCTCTGCATCATCACTCTGAACAACCAAAAACCAGTGCCAAATCCTGGACTGGGAGACAGAGTGGTTTGGATCTAATGGAGCAATGATGGGGAGCAGCAGTGGTTCACTGTCTTTTGAGAACCCCCGTAGAACTTTGTGGAAGGTCTTCTAAGTTCTCACACTTGGAACCTGAGTCAGACCAGCAGAGCGAAGGAGTTTACGCATTTGAGCATTTGACAGCATTCATTACTGGGCCTCTGCACCAAGTCAGACCTGAAGCCACACAGTGTTTAGGGTACCAACAAATTCCCATCACATTGTGTGCTGCGAGAGCTGTTCCACTTGCCTTCTTAGATGCCACTTATCGGTCAGGGTCCAAAGGCTGGTGCCTCCCCAGCACAGGCTGCCTCCAGTACTCTTGTGGCAAACATCCCATGTCTCCCATAAATGAGCACGAGGGAAGAGGAGGTCTAGCCTGTGACTGTAGTGGATGACACAGTTGGAGTGTGATTTTGGCAATCCTGCCTGTTGTGCAGACATGTGGCAGAGGCACCTGAAATGGTGGGCGGTGAAGTCCAGATGTCGCTGCCCTCTATCCCTCCGCGTCCTTTGGAGGAATTTGCCCACCCCATCCTCTCACTTGCTTCTCTGGCTGCCGGAGTCTTCCCCATCAGGTGCCAGAGAGTGGATGATGACAAGGGCTAGCAGGTGGTTAGCTGGGTAGGCGCCACTTTGAGCAGAAAGGGCAACAGACAAGAGACAACATGCAAAATTAAGCCACAAAGTTCACAGCAGTGAAGCCTCCGAGCAGAGTGATTAATGGTTTGTTGGCATTTATAAGAGTAAATGTTTAATCACTTATTACTACTGATTTTGCTAATGAGCTGGAATAATATATGGGAGATTGGCTCGAGAGCAGGAAGCTTGCTAGGAAACACTGTGACAATCATCAGGACACTGCTCCTCTCCTGGGACCCCCGGAGAGCTTCTTGGCAGGTGTGACTGCTGCCCAGCTGCCTGGCTGAGTGTGGAAGGCTTGGCTGCAGGAGCTGGTCTAAGGAGGTTGCTCTCCTTCTGCCTCAACTCTGCCAACTCCTGCAGTGCCCTGCCCTTGCAGGATAGGGATGGCTGCTCCATACACCCATGAAAACGAAAGATCAAAGCACCCTAACCCTATTCCTTTCTACGGAAGAGGTTGCCTGGCTCCTGCTCCAGGTATAGGGCATTATAGAGAGCTTGGACTTACAGACATGCACCAAGTGTTTAACATTTGGTCTCCATTTCACAGGTGAGAAAGCTGAGGTTTGATGTTATTAGACAAGTTGTCCGAGCTTACCTCAGGTGGGAGCAAAATTCTATCCAGAAGCCATAGGAATCCGGCTCTTTCATGTGTCATGCTGCTCACCTCCACAGTGAAGATCACACAGTGTGTTACCAAGAGGCTCCTTGGGCAGTTAGCTGTCACAGGTGTGCCAGGCCATCTCCTCTGTTGCAGGAGTGGTCACTTGCTTCCTGTGTAACTACTGTTGGGTTCTTCTGGGTTTCAAGGCCTGATTCTCTGTCCCACAGCCATTCCTAAACTCCCATCTGAGTGAATACACATGCCTGCACCACACTTGTACACATGCACACACATACATATATTCACAAGGATGCCACAGGGATACAAAGGTGTGTCCATACTTATACATAAAGGAGGGTACACATGTATACATAATATGGACTTATGTACATGCATGCATGTATAAGGTTGTACATATATGCATACCCATATACATGAAGGGACCATATACATAAAAAGGTATCTACATATATACATTCACATACATGTATATACCCAGTGATGTACATATATACACATTTCAATACATAAGGGGCACACTTATGTATACACATTCATGCATGCACAGGGATGTACATATGTACATACACATGTATAAATTGGTATACACGCATGTAGTCAGTCACAGAAATGCACATATGTGCATTCACACACATAAAAAGGTCACATGCACATGCATAGATACATAGAGGAATGCCTATGTATGCACACACTTGTACATAAATGAGCCACACATGGGTACATGCATATACATATGTGTATGCAACGAATGCACATGTGTCCAGACATACTCATAAAAGTGTCACAATGCACATATGCACATGCACAAAAGAGTGCACATGTATACATGCACATATACATAAAGGAGGTCACACATGGACACATGTATATACACGCATGTGCACACAGATGCACAGTACATGATTAAAGGTGTTATAGACAGAGGAGAGGGCATAACTACAGACATCACAATTTTATGTGTCTATTTAAAATTCAGGTTAATATATCATGTGTGAGGTCTTCTGCAACTAAATTGTGAGAACATCTTGTTACTGCAAGCCTCTGAAATACATAAAGAACACAACATTAAGGTTATTTGCAGTGTTAGGATCTAAATTACCTGTGATTTACATATTGGGAAAATGACTTTTTAAGATTTTTAATGTAAATTATTATTATTATTATATGAGTTATGCTATATACTCTGGTTCTAGCAGGTTTTCTCCTTGGAAAATATATTTAGTTTCTTTCTTTTTCATCCTCACTGATGCAGATGCTGCGCCAAGGGAAAGTACACCCCTGGGATATGATGCTGAAAGGTAAAACCCTGGCCAGGATCCCCTTTGGTAGCTGCTTGCACTGTTGGCACAGGGCTGGACTGTGTGAGGTCAGTGCTGTCACAGTGAATGAGTCAGAAACTCTGGTAAATATACTTTTGTATATATTTGGTAATTTCTGTCTTCTAAACAGCAAGAATGAGACTTGCTGGGCATGCCTTTTAAGTGCCCTGTTAATATGCTACTAAATCAACCCTTGTAAAGAGAATACATTTTGAACATTTATTTTTAGGCAGTAGCAATTGAACCTAGGGCCTTCCATATGTTAGGCAAGTGCTCTACCAGTGACACACACACACACACACACACACACACACACACACACACTCCTTTAAAAACTTGTTTTGAGACAAGGTCTCATTAAGGCACCCAGGCTGGCCTTGAACTTGTGCTTCTCCTGCTTCAGTCTTCAGTAGCTGGGATGACCATCCTATTGCACTACCAGACCCTGCTCAGCTTCTATACTTCTGTGAGCAGCAGAAAAACAATGCAAACCAGCTTCCCCAGGCTGTGCCCTTCAAGCACAGAGACATTTGTTTCCCTGCAGACACGTCCCTTCTGACCTGGCATCACCCATAAGGTCTCCATCTGCCTCTGATGTCCCTATGAACTGCATTTTCTCCCAAGTTCCGCTTCTTCCTGAGACCTTCTCAGGAGCAGCCATTCTCAGAGCAGGCTGACCAGATCACAAACATCAGACCTGCAGATCTAGATTAGTACACAGATCTAGTCCTTCAGAAAATCCAGCAAGACCAAGACCTCTCCAGCTCTGTGCCCTGATTTCACAACATTGCTCTCAGATACCCTCAGATATCACAGAAAAACCTGTCTTCCTACTAAGGGAGGTTTTTTTTTCCACTCAGGAAATTCTAGTACACAGTGGGCCAGCCCCTTGGGACCAAGCCCTTTATAGCAAGCTTGTAGTGGTTAATAAGCACTGCTGGCCCAAAGCCCCAAGCAAGGCCGGACAAATCCATTTTAGTATTTTCTGCTCTGGGACCTCTCAGCACCCTTAGTAAGACACCAGCTTGCTAGCTGCTCTCTACAGCACCTGTGAACTCACAGGCTGGAAGATGGGAGAGGGAAGCCCACTGCTGGTTAGACAGCTAACTAGCTGTGTGACTTTAGATATAGTCCTCTCCTTACTTTATTAAAATTTCCGCACTTATGAAACAGGGGCAATTGTATAAATTTGTCTAGAGGCTTCTTTATGCTTTGAAGGTATGGCCTTGGGAGAGGAAGGGCACCTGCCAACAACTTGCTTGTTGCTCCTGGCAGAGGGGTCTTTGGGGACGCTAGTCCTGGGCTAGGCTGGGCTAGGCTGGGCTAGGCTGGGTTTGTCGGAGAGCTGAATCAAGGCCAGAAAGATCCAGGAAAGTGCCATGCTCTCTAACGGGAAAAGAGATGCATTTTCCTCCAGAGGACTTCATCAGCTTCTGATTTCTAAGTGAGGCCGTCGCTTTCCCATCAGAATAACTGAAGTGAGAAATTTGGTTACTTTTTCACTTGATTAAGAAAACCAGCCAATGGAGCTGCATCTGACTGGGAGTTGGGCGGATGGCTTGGAGGTGCCTGTTGCTGCGTTCTCCAGTCCAGGTGTGAAAAGCTCTTCTGTTTCCTTGCCAGAAATACCAAGGTCCTCAACTGGCATCTTGCCCTCACCCTGGATGCCCATCTTTTGAGGAAGAGAGCCTCTGCCAGGCCTCTTGTCACCCCTCAACACTCTCCCCACTGCGTTGAGTATATCCACGTGTGTGTCCCTGTGTCCCATGGAACCCAGTACTCTTTCACCCTGTGCTAGAGTCTCCTGTATCTGTGGCCCCAGGAACTCCTGGAATATGACGTCAGTGTGCCACAGGCCACTAATCTTAGAGAGGAAGGACCTAATGGCAACTCTTGGAGGCCCTGCAGATTATCCCTTTTTACAGGTGTCAAGTGTCCAGAGAGATCTCTTCTGACTGCAGATACACAGGGGACCAGAGAGGGATCCCATCAGTCTGCTGCACCCTCTACATGCTCAGCAGCTCTTCAGCTCTATTGGCTCTCTGAGTCAGCTGTGGGAAGGCTATGACATTTGGTGTCTTTAGGCTCTAAGACAATGGCAACAATGGCAGGAATCCGGCAGGAAGCTACCTACCATCTCATGACTGCTTCCCCCGGATTAAGGCTCCGAGTGCTTTATCCTCAGAGTTGTGGCAATATTCTCTCAGAGAATAAGTGACTGTAAGACCGTAAGTGGCTGTCCTCTTCAGGGGAATTGTTCTCTCAAGTGACCCAGGCCTGTCCTGATAGTTACGTCTCAGAGTCTTTGAATTGTTTTCCTCACCATTCCAGAAGACGTCTGGCCTCTCAAATACATTGAATGAAATCTGTCTTGGAGCATCCAGTGAGTCAGCTGAGCTGGCAGAGGCAGAGAGTAACAAGAGTCAAGTCATTAAGTTTCTAGATTTTCCGAGTCAGTCTATTCGAATGTGTCCCTCTCCCCTAGACTCAGTGTTCTCTGATTTTTGTATTTCAGGTATAGGTGAGTAAGCCTGGCCATCTTTTCAGTGAACACATTTTCTTCTCTTGGGTTTGGAGCTATAATTAGCTTCCTAGGTCAAGAAGAGGACATGCTCCCCAGGTGTGAGCAAGAGAGCGAGAGATCTGCCATCCTTTAAAGTGCAGAAGTCTGGGGAGGGATAGGGGTTTTCCACTTCTGTTGAGAGAGACCCAGGGCACTGGTGATTTTGGAGTCCTTGAAACTCAAAGTCCCCATCAGGTACTCTCTTTACCCTTTTCCCCCAACCTACTTTTCTACTTTTCATTTAACGAACCTGCAGTGGCTGTGAGTGTAACCCCAGTTCACTTTGTAACCCAGCAACCCAGGGAATCAGCACGCGCCTGATCTCAGCACTAAGGGCTGTGGTGCTGTGTGCTGTGTTGAAGGTTATCACAGAACCTGCTGATCAGCGCGACACGTGATCCAACCTGCATCCTCTCACCCGTCCTGACGATCTCTAAAGAAAGCGATTTGCCTTACCATCTGGAGACCCTCCCCACTGCCCTGGGCCAGGCTTGGCTTCGCTGTTTTCTTCTCACTGTGCGGATGACCCTCCGTTTTTCATCCTTCAATGCATGCCACAGCTCTGAGGTCTCAGTCTGTTTCTTGTGGACTGCTTAGGGATGACATTCTGGGAACACATGACATTTGGCTCACAGAACCTCTCTGTTTAGTAAATTAAATGGCATTCTTTTGGGTACCTATGGCACTGTCATCCTTACTGTTACAGAGGTCCCATCCTTCCTTGCAGGCTATGTGAAAATGGTATTTAGACAGTGAATTGCAATAAAATTTAATGTGTTCTCGAGGTACCATCCAAAAGCTGGGGTAGCACTTATTAATGTAGACTCAGTTTCTTTCCCAAACCATCTGTTACTTCTCTGGATCCACCCAGGGACAAATGAAGGTTTTATAAGGAATGCATGGATTTCTGCTTTAGGCATAACTGAAGTCCTTTCTATCAGTACTCCACATTGAAATATGAATTCATTGTGTGCAAATTTAACATCATTCTCTCCCTATTTACTGCATTAAAATTTTTATTGGCTCCAAGAACCTAGGAACTTTCTAGAATCCCTCACTGTCTCTCACCTTTGCATATGCCTTTAAGGTCGAGGATTAGAACCTTCTACCCACTTGCTCAGTGACTTTGACCCCTGCTCATTGCCCCTGTAAAGCAGAATTGGTTCATGGAGCATGGCACATGGCTGCCCTCCACTGTGGAGCTGGCAGAGTCCTGCTTTACAGGGGCTGGTTTGAGATTTTCGAAGGCTTTCAGGAATATCCTCCAAAGGTGGGGTGGTGTCTGTACCCACAGCTCATACACACATGGACTCTTGGCTACAGCTAGAAGGTTTTCATTTTAAGTCTCTTTAGGGTAATGGGGGTTCCTGGTGAATCTAGCTCCTTTGATTTCTTTTCTGCAGCAAAGAAAATGTGGTATCCCGAGGATTTGTCAGGCACTCGCGTGTGATTGACACCGGCACTTTTTCAAAGCACTGCATTTTATGGGAACTGTCAGCTCCTGCCTAGGAAGGAGACTTTTTATGCTTTGTGGCACTCTGTGTCATTTCTGTCAGTGCCAGGATCACGCTTATTGAGGGCTTATTAGTTCCAAGTGCCTGATTCACTGGCTGCGTTTTGAATATGATGTCTGCAAGTTTTTAACTTTTCTACTTTTATCTCCAGCTGGGAATTCCTCGCAAGACAGACAGTAAAAGAATCAAAATACCAGCAACCAGCTTTCCTGGTTTGTCTCAGCATTTTTTCAGGTGCATGCAGTCAGTAGAGATGAGGCACCTCCTCCCAGTGCAGACAATTCAGAGGGAGCCCTGGCTTCAGGGGAGGCCACCTCATAGGTGGGTAGGATTTCTGCTCAGATTCTCTCACCTGTGAGTTCAGTTTCAATTGACTTATTTTGTGGAAGTCTGCGTAGGTGTGTGTGTTCGTGTATGTGCAGGTGCATGTGTATATGTGTGGAGGCCAAAGGATAACCTTGGGGTTGCTTTTTGGGAGCTGTCACCTTGGTATTTTGAGACAGGGTCTCTCATTAGGACCTGGGGCTCACTGATTAGGCTGGGCTTGTCAGGCCAGCAAGTCCCAGGGAACAACCTGTGTCTGCTTCCTCAGACAGGGAATTACAAGTGTGTGCTACCATGCCTAGCTTTTGAATCCAGCTCAGGTCCTCATGCTTACAGGGTGGGGCAGGCACCTGCGAGTGTGGCAGGCTGAGCTCTCTGCCCAGCTCCCTGCCTCCTGTGATTTTAGGTCAGTGTGAATATGAGACTGTTTTGGTAAACCACAGTGCCAAGTAGGCTGGATCCCTATCTCTCCTGACTAATAGGCCTGTTTTAGCTGTGTGTAAGGCCCTGGCATGAAGGACTACATCCCTGAAGCCACCTAGAAAACAATAACATTTCCAGACCCACAGATGGGACAAAGGACTGGTCTGTGTAATGTCTCTGCGGCATCATATGACCTCTTCCTTCTAAGGGAGGAGCTGTGTGTGAACACGGTGGAGAGGCAGATCCTACCTCCCATGCAATCACTCTCAACATCTGGGACTCTCAGCATCCTGTAACATGCTGCTCCAAGAGCTCTCTCTCCTCTGGCTTCCCGCCACCTCTTGCTTTGAGAAGTCCATTGACATTTCTCTTCACAGAGGGTGCTGAGCTGAGGTTGGCTGGCAGCAGGATAAGACCTTGTCTGCAGAGAGAGAACAGGTGAGAGGAACATTTATACATGGAACTCATTGGGTGGAACTATCCTTGTCACCTCTCTGACTCTACTCTTCAGCTCCTAGCCTTATTTCATGGTCTCCCTTCAGCTGTCCCTAGTTTCTGTCTGCTTGCTAGAGAGATGACAAATAAACTTGTTTCCTCTTCCTCTTCCCTACTCTGAAGAAGACTCTGAATTGCATTATTATCCTCTGGTCCAAGAAGCTCACCTCTTAGAAGCTAAGTGGCAGGTATGGCCTATGACCGAGGCTGCATTCTAAGTCCCCACAGCACTCCTTACCACATTAACCAACAACATTTCCTTCTCATCAAGGCATCGCCAGTGTTGATGCAGTTACCAGTCTTGGTGTTTGCTTTGGCTGTGCCTGTCTGTCCCTATGATGAAGACTTAGACTTCTTGGTCCTTCAAGCCCGAACTTCTCATTCAAGTCTATCGAAGCCCAGTTGTGTTTCATGTGGTCCATGTCACAGCCACAGTGGAAGTGCCTGTTCTGCATTTGTTTCAGGCGATAGCGAGGCCACAGCAGGCCTGGTTTTAGAACATCGGTTGTCTTTCTCCGCGGATCATATTTCAGCTCCTTTCCCTTTGCCCTGTGATTGGTCCTGACTCTTTCTTGACCACCAACGCCTTGAACACTACACGCGATTCAGCCCCCTCCTTTGCTTCAGGTACGGACTTAGATGGAATGCTGTGGAGTAGTGGGTAGAACTGTTGAGAACTATCCCAAAGCAATTTCAGAATATTTTATCATCTTTAAAAAACCCAAATGAATATGACTTTTTTTTTTATCAAGTAGCATTAGGTGTTGCTAATTAGGTGTTCACTCAAGTTAAATATGACATGTTATACGCTTATTAGACTCACTGGGTTTTACATTAAAGTCAATCACATCTACAATGACAAATAAAGTTATTTGATCAAGCTATCTTTTTGGCAAAAAGATTAGCCTCTATCAAAAGCATAATATGATATTACACTTTTGAAATTATTTTAAGCGAAACAATCACCTGGACCAAATAGTCTCAGATACTATTGAATAGAACCCTGCTGTGGTAGTTTGAATGCAATTGGTCCCCATGAGCTCATAGGGACTGACCTTATTAGGAGGTGTGGCCTTGTTGGAGGAAGTGTGTCATTGTGGGAGTAAACTTTGAGGTCTCAGATATGCTTAGGCTCTGCCCAGCGTCTCAATTCCCTTTGGTTGCCTGCGGATCAAGATGTAGTCTCTCCGCTCTTCTCAAATACCATGTTCGTTTGCCTGCACACTACCGTGCCCCACCACGATGAGAGTAAACAAAGCCTCTGAACTGTAAGCCACTCCAATGAAATGTTTTCCTTTATAAGAGTTGCCATGGTCATGGTGTCTTTTCACAGCAATAGAAACCCTAACTAAGAAATTGGTGCCCAGGACTGGGGTGTTGCTGTGATAGGCCTGACCATGCTTTTGTTTGAAGGAATATGGACCTTGGGACTGTGGGTTAGAAAAGCAGTTGAATGCTTTAGGTGCTGCTTAATGGATCATCCTAGTAGTTATGTCGAAGACAGTGGTGTTGAATGTGATTTGATGAAGGATGGGGGCCTGATACAAGAGGTCTCCGAGGAGAAGAATGTTAGCATGTTGCCTAGAGACTGTTTTTGTGATTTGGTGGAGAATGTGGCCGCTTTTTGCCCTTGTCCAAAGAGCCTTGCCTGAGGCTAAAATGAAGAGTTTTGGATTAATTCTGTTAGCAGAAGAAATCTCAAAATAGCTTAGTATAGACTCTGTCATGTGGTTACTAGTGTTAACTCTAATGAAGGTTTATAATGAAAAGGAGCACGCTGATCAAGGGAAAATACAAAACATAAAATTTGAGGAGAAAAGGAGCCCTAGGAAATGGAATGGTGCTAAATCTTGTGTTCAAGGAGATGAACAGACTAAAAAATGGGATGAAGGGAGGGTGACCTCAGGACAGCATGCCACCCAGGTAAGTTTCCAACTTGTGAGAAGGAATTAAAGAAAAGTTTAGAGCTGGTGTGATTTGCACACTTAATCCCAGCACTCAGAAGGTGGAGACTGGCAAATCTCTGAGTTTGAGGCCAGCCTGGTGTACAGATCCAGATTCAGAACTTAGTCCAGCTTGGGCAGTGAAGGTGGAAAGCAGCTCAAGATAGTTGGACAAGGGGGGCATGTTCCAGCCCCAGCAAACAGTAGAACTTGACAGCTTTGGTCATATGGGTCTGGCTTTAGAATCAAGCATAGAAGAAAGTGGTT
>JAQHUG010000118.1:4156506-4185268 GCA_028555095.1 Dicrostonyx torquatus | reverse complement strand
ACACCTCACCTGGGTGCCACTCCATCAGAGGACGTACACCCCACCTGGGTGCCACTCCATCAGAAGATGCACACCCTACCTGAGTGCCACTTCACCAAAGGATGCACACCCCAGTTTTCTCCAGCTTTTCTGTGCACATGTCTGCTTGTCTGTTCTTTCTTCATTCATTCAAAACCTCTAGTCAGAGTTCTAGGACTCAATGCCCTGGAATGGGCAAGGGCTGGAATGGGCAGACCCTGCATTGGGATGGCCCTATCGGGGTGGAGGGCTGGCCTCAGGATGGGAAGATCCTGTGATAAGCAGGGCCTGCGTTAGATAGGACCTGGGATGGACAAGATTATTTGTAGGGGGAACTAGGAGTAGCTTTGTCAAGGAAGCGATATAGTAGCAGGGAATTGAATAAAATAGGAGAAGCCTGGCTAATCCCTGGGTGAACGGTGTTCTTGTAGAGAGAAAAGCAGATTCATTGTAGGGATGAGGTGGGTAGGATGATTTGAGAAAAGAAAGTATTTGATCAAGCCCTGCACGAGCCCCAGGAAAGTGTCCTTCCTCCTGTTCCCATTTCCCTTCTCAAATGGAGAAGGGATGCCAAAGAGTAGCCACATGACTCTCAGCAAGACTGAGAAGTTCTGGGCTTTCTGGGCGACTCTTCTGGCATCCAACGCTGTCTAACATACCCCCTCTGCCACAGGCCTTGTGAACTTCCCAGGCCCATCTCCTGACTCTGCCCACAGTACTTACTAGTTGGTCTATGTGCCTGGGATGTATATGTTCGAAGTGGGTGACAGAGCTCACAAATGACACGTGACATGTTCATGGAGAAGAGTGAGGGCTAGAGAAGAGAAAAGGGGCATCTGCCTCAGTCCTTAGGTACCATGTCCACCCCACTTTCTCAGACAGCCACCAGCCCCTCTTCCTCAGGGACCATGCCTGGTTTCATTTGTGATTTCTAGAAACCTACAGCATGATTTCCAGCCCTGTGAAACTAGTCCCTCCAGAGGTTATGAGGCTTGGCAGAAGGTCACATCTTTGGAGACATGGGAACCGAGACCCAAGATCTAGATAACTTTCTGGAGCCCCCATCTCCACTCAAAACAGCTCAGGCCAGCAATCTGGTGGCAAGCATGGGTTAGGGTGCTCCTTTGACCCTGCCCCTCCTTGCCTAGATGGAGTCACCCTGAGCCCTGGCCCTGCCCCATCTAGCCTGGATGTGGGATCTCTCCTCTTTCTGTCTCTCTCTGTTTGAGTGGGGGAGTTTCCTCTGGCCCTCTCCCTCTTCCTTTGGGCATGGCCACACCTGTCTTTGACACTCCCTGCTTGTGATCGTAAGAACTCTGTAGAAAGTCTCTCCTGTATAACAACATCCAGCGCCCCATTAGCCACTCTATCGGTAGAAAGGGGGATGACTGCCTACCTGCCCAAGTGAGGTTGGGCACAGAGAGCCGCTCGCCAGAGGCAGAGCCTGCACCTGTGCCTCAGGCTGTATCACTACCTGTGTTCTAAGTCATCAAAGGGTCAGCTTAGAAGCTAAAAATGGATGAGGAAAGAGCTGCTGGGGCCAGGCTGAGGTAAAACCACGTCCAACAGAATTCCACTTATAATGCCAAATGAACATATCACTGTGTGTGCGTGTACCCGTCACTATCACCCCCGCATAGAAAACCTTTTATTAGATTATCCAAAAGACAACAGTGTTTGTCATTAGCCATGCCATGAATCACTTGAATAATGCATGAGCAAAAGCCGAACCTTAAAGTGCGTGATGATGTATTTTTGTAATAAAAATATCAAGTTCATTTAAACAATTACTTTTTAAAGCACTGCCTCTCTCCCAGTGGGCTTCCATTGATTGGATTATGGAAAGGCAGTGACTGTCCTGATTGCTTCAATGAATTCTGAATATGGGCAGATGAAATGATGGCTCCATCAGCACTATGGCCGGCTCCAAACATGCAGCCCTCAATGATTCAAACCACTAACAAATTGTGTTATAAATCTGAAAAGGGGAAATTGTGGTCGGAGTGAAGCAGAGCAAAAGCTGTAGTTAGGTTTAAATTGGTGAGCATTGTTCTTGGGGAGGTGAACAGCGTTTGGAACCTGCTGAGCTGTTCTGACCATGTAGTCAGCTTCCTACCGGGGAGGTGAATTCTCCATGTTCTCTCTGCCCAGAACAAGCTGAGGCAGTGGCTCTAAGGAGCATCACACTGCTAACTGTTGATATCAGGCCTGACTCTGAATGCTCTGCTGTTCTCTGAGCTGTGGCTCTGGCTTCACTTTGGTCTTCAGTTCTGGTCTGGAGGATACCCCGCCTCAGGGTCAGCTGACCATAAACTCTTCCTGGTTCCTGTGCATCTGTCCTGAGCTGAGCAAGGCAGGGGTGAGTCCAGGAAAGAAATGGTCCTGAAGTTGGAAGTGAATTAAAGGTGAATGGCAGTCTCCCCACTGGCCTTCTACACACACCCGCTCAGAGTTGCTAATGGGGCTGTTGGATTACTGACATTCCAATTAATCCCAACTTGGAGAAGAGGCATAAGCACCTGTGTCCCTACAGATGGGAGTGGGGGCAGATGGGGCTCTAACACTGGGGTGTTGGGAGTACATGAGCTCAGAGGAGTCAGGTTGCATGCTTTGTGGGTACACTGTTTCAAGACTGCCATGTCCATGTGACACTTGGCCCTCACACTATGACATGAAGTAGATGACTCAAGTCTTGAGACTGCCTTTCACTGGTTTAGACAACAGAAATGTATTTGGCCATAGTTTTTGTGACCAGGTCACACAGGGGTCAGTAGGATGGGATCCCTGGAAAGGGTTTGGGGAGACTTTTTCCAGCTTCTGGGATGGTGAACTTCCAGGGACTGTGGCCTTCTGCTCTTGGCTTCAAACTATCTTGATTTCATCCTACAGTTAAATTTTCTTTTCTGTCTTCTCTATGGCCACCAACATTCATACCTGGGGTCTCTACTGGTTCCAGCATTCTTTTACCTAGGGATTCTTAGCCAAACCACAGCAATAGAGAGTTCTTTTTTTCCCAAACAAAGTCATATTCTTATGGAACTGCTAAGTTCTGTGATCTGTGATCACTCTCTTTTGAGACAAAGGAACTCAAATGTGGAGTGAATGCTGACCCAGGAGAGTCCAGGCTGCCCTGGCAACTTGTTTCTGTCCTGTCACATATAGCCTCACAGGACAATCCAGACACCACACCATTGTAGGTATCACTCATTCCTGAGTGACACACCCTTTCTGGCACAGGTGTCCCTGAAGTAGAAGCCAGGGTTTTGCTGACACTCCTCCACTGTTCTGTTCTACTGGAATATTTCAGAATGTGATAGAGGAGGAGGCAGGTCCTCCTTGGCAGAAGCAATACAATGTCCACACCTAAGCTGGAGGTCACAGACAGACTGATAGTCATAGCCAGAACCCAGACTGTCTCCTCAACCTCAGGCCACTCTGAAGCTATGATAAATATAAATGAAACAAGAGCTCCTCTTGATACTGCCCCTGGTGTTCAGTCACACCTTAGATGCTGGCACATCACTGTAGGACAAACCTCAGCTTCTCAGACTCTCTGCAAACCCAATCCTGTCCCAAAATCCCTATCAGAGCTACCCAAGGCTGCCCCAGCACTGTAAGGAACCACAAACCCTCATTTCCTTAACCACAGGTTCGCTTTCTCACATGCAATCACTGTGAGCCATCTGTATAGGAAGACAGATCTATCCACAGATCTCCATGAACTGGATTTTTCATGAGTGTCTGACTAGTTTATTTTTAAAGATGCATCGAATCACAATCCCTGAGGACCTTAGAGAGAATACTGTGCACAGATAATGAGGGATATGACACAATGACAGGGGACATTTGGAAAAGAGTCCAGATGGCAGGCAAGACCTGGACAAAGATGATTTGGAAGGCAAGAGATGCAGGACACTCACTCTGAATGCCACCCTATTAAGCCACGTGGGAAGAAAAGTAAGAGAAATGTGGTTAGGGATACCAAGACGAAGGTCACTGTCATGGGCACAACATACAGACAGGTTCCAAATGAGTCACTGGGAAAGTGATTTGGCCATAAAAGGAGACTGATAGGGGCCCCCAATGGCCCAATGTGCTTGACTGAAATGGATAAATCAGTTGGAGATATTTTGAGTCTGAGATGCAGGTTGCTCTGAGTTAAGAGATCTCAAGGCACTTACAAGCTTTGATCCGAAATGACAGTGGAGCCTGAGTCCATTTCAAGTGTGGCGGTAAAAGCAATGACTATAGGAATCAGGTCACCATCCAGTCAGAGATGGTTAGCGAGGGAGTTGAAGGTCAGGAGGAGGTAGCCCAATATATGTAGGCCTGCAGAGGTACTCACCATTGTTTCTGTCATCCATGTGCGAGGCGACAGAGTTGGCTACAGGTTTGATCTGGCAGTCCTGGGGTGGGTGGTCAGTGATGTTATGTGTTTTAGAGGGCAATGGCCGGGGGTGCACATGCCTGGGACAGCTCTGGGACAATGGAGAGTCCTTATCAGAAGAAGTGGTCATTGCATTGGTCACTGGCATAGAGAGGGGCCAGTTTGGCATCAGGTCTGTTATTCTACTGCACCACTGGATAAGGACAAACCTGAAAGGAACCCTGAAACGTGCTCATTGTAGACAAGAAGAGTAGGATCCTGGTGCTTGATAAAGTCCTCCTGTGGCCATCAGTGGGTCAGACAGGACCAATGGTTGGTCCCTACTGGGGATATCTTCATGTCACTTGGAGACCTTGAGAGAGTCCTTCCTCCTCAGTTCAGGTTATATATCTCTTTATGGATGTGACTATGCCACGGTTAGCCTTGCAGGGTGCCTCTGGTCTGTGTGTCAGCAGACTGGACCATCTTAAGTTCTGTGTGAGGCTCTGCAGAGACCTGCTTCTTCATGCTGTGATTGGGATCTTTAAGGCTGATTTACACACTGATCTCAGCAAAGGACCCACTCACGCTCTCATTTTCCCTCAACAAGTCAGAGTGCTGGGCAAGGACGTGGTTCTGTGGCACGTTACTGCACTGTAGTCAAGGAGGCTTCAATAGCGGGAAGGTGGCTGGCACAGGTGGTATCTTGGGCACTGTGAACTCTCTTCTGAACTTAGGTCCTGCCAAGTGAGCGCTCAGGTGATAAAGAAATGTCTTCTGTCAGAGATCAAGGTTGTGGATGCATTGGTCTATCCTGATTCCCAAGCTCCAGTACGGGTAACAAGAGCCAACAGGAAAAATGTTGGGGGGATCAGGGAGACAGTCACACGTGGTCCCTCAGGATCTGAGAGTGATTTGAGAGCTCCAGGTGTCTTGTAGACAGGGCCTACAGTGAACAAGAATCTCTTCTTTCCTGCTTTCTCTTACTAGGTCCTTGTAATGACCCAGCTCCCTTGCTGGAATGGGGCATTCTGCAAGTCCTGGCTTGGTCTTGAGACAACTTCTGAAAGAAGGGCCTGGGGTTACTTGTCTTCTTGGAGATCCGCTTTAGGGATTAGGGAAGACCGAGAGACAGTGGGACAAACTCTAGCATCCTGGAAGCACACTCTCTAGGGATATTTGCACCGGAGTATGAAACTACTTCCATTTACAAATACGAACAGGACCCTCCCGGTGAGGCCTCTTTCTACCGTCTCTGTGTGCATTGCCCCCACGAACTGATATGGAGGGGAAATGGAGCAGGCCTTTTTTTTTTTCTTTTAGTTGCCTTTATTGAGCTATATATTTTCTCTGCTCCCCTCCCTTACCTTTCCCCTCTCCCATGGTCCCCATGCTCCCAATTTACTCAGGAGATCTTGTCTTTTTCTACTTCCCATTTAGTTTAGATTCATGTATGTCTCTCTTAGAGTCCTCATTGTTGTCTAGGTTCTCTGGGATTGTGAATTGTAGGCTGATTTTTCTTTGCTTTATGTCATATGTACTTATGAGTGAGTACATACGACATTTGTCTTTCTGGGTCTGGATTACCTCACTCAGTATGATGTTTTCTAGAGCTGCCCATTTTCCCAATGCAGGCCTTCTTACCACAGTTAAACTCTAGGGTCTGAGTCCTCAGTGAGCTGCCTGCCCATCTTCTTCTGTTAACCAATAGCTGATACTGACCCCAGCCATCGCTATGTGCCAAAGAATCCTTTGCTTTTCCCTGGCCTCAGGTCTCTGAGGGTGATATGAGATCCTTGGAGGCCAGATGAGACCTGGGGACAAAGGACCACCAGGTAGGCAGGCTCTGGTGGGGGTGGGACTGTGAGAATTAGCAGTCCACTCAGCCTTATTTTCCTGCTGGCCTAGCCCAGAAACTGCCCTCATTAGAATGGTTTGTGGGCATGCCTATGGGGAATTTTCTTGATTGCTAGTAGGATAGGAGGAGCTACTCCACTGTGAGCGGTGTCATTCCTGAGCAGGCAGTCCTGAGTTATGTAAGGAAGCAAGGTGAACAGAAGCAGAAAGCAAGCCGGAAAGCCCTGTTCTTTCACGGTCTCTGTTCCAGTTGCTGCCTCCAGGTTTCTTCCTTGGTTTCCCTTGATGAGCCCTATAGAAGCTAAAATATGACCCAGCCGTTTTTGGTCAATGTTGTATCATAGTAGTGAAAAGTGAACTAGGACCCGTGCCCTGAAAACACTGCTCTGCAGAACCCTGTGGCCTTCGGGGCTGATGGAATCTCATGCCCATGTGCTCTGCCGTTTAAAGACCTCTTTCTCCCCTACAGTTTTGCTCTGTGTCTCAGGTTCAGTTACCAGGATTACATGCCATAAGGTTCTATGGATTCTTGAATGCCCAGCTTGAACCTTCCCTTCCCGCACACCACACTCCTGCCCTCAAGCCTCCTGACCTCTTTGCCTTGTGTTTAAATTGATTGCCTTGCTAACAGTATGTATTTTTCTTATATCCATTTTGACAGTGTTGGTATTTTAATTGGGGCTTCGAGGTCAACGGCATTTAGTGTGTGTGTGTGTGTGTGTGTGTGTGTGTGTGTGTGTGTTGATGCAGTTGGTTTTGTGTCTGCCATATTGCAGTTTCTTTCATTCATCTCCTTTTCAGGCTTCCTTTGCCGATCCTCCCTAACCTTCTTGGACATTTTTCAACTAATTTTGTAGCTACTCATCTTGTATCTTCCCTGGGTTTTAGGAAATCCCCTCTCTGTGTGCTTGCTGGTCGCTGCTATCCAGCAAATACCCTGCATGCATAACTTACATGGCATCATATTTAAGGCCCCTTCACTGCAGCCCCATTGCCCTCACCCCGTGGTCTTGCTGTGAGCTTTGCTTCAGGGAGTTGTACAGCTGCTCTTCCTGGCTAACAGTCTGCAGTCACTTGTCTTCAAAGTTCTTAAGGAGAAAGGTAAATGCCTGACCCTCAAAATTCCCTCCCTTCATTGGTTCTTAGGGAGTGCACCCTTTGCAATTCAGACTCCCCTCTGCTTTTCCTGAGAATTTGGCTACAAATTCCTTTCCCTCTTATTTTCTAGGAAAATCTTCATTTGTCTTCATTTTAAAATTGTGATTTTATTTATTCTCTCTCTGTCTGTCTCTCATTCTAGTGTGGCAGGATTTAAGTTAGCATGTGTGAGTTTTGCTGCATGATCCTCTGGCCTGCTCTGCTTTGCATGAGAAGTCAGCCTTGACTCCCTTTCTTGGACTTCTGCCCATGAAATCTGTTTTGCCCTCGCGGCTCTTTAGATTTTTCTTACCTCTGGTCTTCATGAGTTTAACTGTGATGTACTTCAATGTTGTCTTATTTGAATTTATCATAGTTGGCATTTATTAAGTCCCTTGACTTTGTGAATTGTTTTTTTCATCAAATTTGACAAATTTCCAGTGGCTACCACTTGTTATCTTTAAAAAAAATCCACCTGTCTCTTCTTTCTACGTGGTATTCTGGAGTTTAAGAGTAATGTGCTTAGATGCCATTTCCCTCTGGAAATTTAATTGTGCAGATATGGACTACAGTCAGTTCCTGACATGGTGCTGATTCTGTGTTTGATCTCTCCCCCACTCCAGCAATGTTTTGGAGTTCAAAAAACAAACCTTTAATTTAAGGGACTGGAGAGACGGCTCACTTGCTGCTCTTCCAGAGGACTGGAGTTTGGTTCCTGGAGCACACACCAGGCGGCTCCCAACAGCCTCTAACTCTACCTCCAGGGAATCCTCCAGGGAATCTGGCCTCTCTGGGGACTAACACACTTGTGACCCACAGAGACTCACACATAAATATAACTAAAATTAAAATCTAAGAAATAAAAATAATGTTTTCAGATTTGTGGCATTATTACAAGACTACACACTAACATCTGCCCCCTCTATTGTTGCTATACAGCATTGGTCTGGAACACTAAACAAAATTAACAAATACTGAGGCACTATTCTTATTTTATTTTCAAACTTAATGATCTTCTAAGATCTCACAGAGAATATCTTGCTGTGCTCAGTTTTCATGTCTCCATGGTATTTATCATAGTATCCCACCATAGCATTTAGACTGTTCTTGTTTGGAATGGTACGGACTGACCAGCTATTCTCTTTCATCTGAGAGGTGCTTTTATACTGAAATATTGGAATAATGTGTTTTGAGGGGAAGACTGCTGGGGGTTCTGTGGTATTCCCATCCAAAGATATGGTGTATACATGGTAGCCATTTGCTTTATTGCTGGCCAGGCTAGCCTTTATAATATGGTATAGGACAGTTTGTCAGGCATCTGCATCATGGGCACCTTTCTCTCATTTTAAGATGCACTTGCCAGAGGAACTTCTGTCTCTTCCCTCTTTTGTGTGATGGAGAATAATGTTACTCTTAGATGTCCAAGGAGGTGTTATACTTTCTCAAGTTATCCATTCATTGACTCCATCACTCATATGAGTATCCATACGCACTCATTGTTCACCTGAGATAAAATATGACACAATTTTATTGATTCTGACACTGACTTTTCTCCAGCTTTGGCCCTTGGGAGTTCTTTCAGTAGATAGCTATATCTTTTCAACTCACAGTGGGTTTTATGATTGAGGATTCTTTTGCTTCTTGCCAGCGTGAGGAACCTTCCAATTAAGCTGTGTATCCAAGCTCCAGTTCTAGGATCAACCATTTCCCCACAGAGCATGGATGCCTTCTGTTGGAAATGTCATCGCAGACTGACATCTCTGACAGAGAGGCTCTCGCTGTTCCTGGCCCTGTCAACTGGTGAAACAGGTGGATGTTTGTGTGTGCTGGTCCTTGTCCTGTCTGCTCTGCAGATGTTTGCATTTGGGGCCAGCTGTGTCTGCATCTAGCTGAACACTCGCTCCCACTGCTGTTGTCATGTGTGTTTAATTTTTTGTGTGCAACATTTTCCCTCTAATTGAGCTTTGATAAATTTGTTGGCCCTATGTTGTTTGCTGCTTGTTGCTTCTCCACTATCCCATCTTGTCTTGAGTTCATCTGGTAAAGCTCAACTTTTGTAGTTATTGTGAATCCAGTGTGAATTATTTTTGGGATCTCCCCCTCTGTTCTATGATACCACCATTTCCCTGAATATTCTTGTGCTAGCTTCCCTCTGTTGCTGTGATAAACACCACGAGCAACGTGGGGAGTTAAAGGTTAATTCCATCTTACAGGTGAGAATCCATTACCTAGGAAAATCAAGGAAGGAGCTTAAGTTAGGAACCTGAAGGCAAGGACTGAAGCAGAAACCATGGAGGAATGATGCTTACTGGCCTGCCTCCCCATGGTTTGCTCAGCTACCTTTCTTACACCTCCTAAGAGGTGGTGGTACCCACAGTGGGCACGGCCCTCTCACATTGTTACCAAGAAAACGCTCTACAGGCTTGCTTATAGGGCAATCTGATGGAGACAATTTTTTTTCAGCCAAGGTTTTCTCTTTACAGGTGAACCCAGCTTGAGTCAAAGTCTAGTCAATTTGACAAAAAGTGTCAAGTTGACAAGACTTGATACAAGCTAACTGGCATGATTCTTTAGCATATATGTCCTGGTTGGCATATATAAAGTTCCGCCTGTAGCTTCTATAAGGATGCGAGGATTTGCTCTATCCCATGTCTTAGCTGATCCAGGAGATTTTTATTGCATCTTTGGACATATTGGAACTTGTTTTTCTTTTGGTTCTGCATGTCATTGATGGGTGAAAAGAAGAGTAGAGACTGCAGAGAATCCTTGCCTTGAGTACAGATGGTGCGTGGCTACTGTGGGGTGTGGGACCACAGTCTAAACTGTCTGTGGTTAGTCTGGTAGACATGAACTTTTCTGATCTTGCCTGTATTTGATTCAGGGTGAGATCTTATAATGTAAAATTTGATCTATTGTATACCATCTAAATATCACTTTATTATTAATTTTTTCCTGAAATTTTCAAGTACCATGCTTGTGAGACAGACATTAAAGGAACATTGGAACCATTTGTTAATGCTGTTGAGGATTTTCTATAATATGGCCATGTAACTCTTTGGGTCTTAGTGTCATGGGAAAAACAAGAGGTGGCAAAGGGTAGAGGCCTGACTTGTCAATCTGACCTCCAGTGAGATCTTAAATAAGGCATGAGGCATAGCCCAAACCCCCCCCAAGCACCTGCACACACTTGAAGGTTTAGCGTTTTCAGAAAAGCCAACGGGAAGTGTTCTGAACATAGATGTCATGGATGGGATGGGATGTTTTTCAGAGTTGTGAACATGTTCCTACAAACACATATTTAAAGGTCAAACTGTGCTACAGAGTGAGGTGGTGAGGAGCCAGCAGTCAGTATGCCTACTGTGTGGCACATGAGACTACAACTCTGAGAAACCCTGGTCTAAGGATGTGACTTATTTACTAGTTGATGCAGTGGTTCTTATAGCCAGTAGTTATTGAAAGCATCTATGTTAGAAGCAGATTCCATTGGAATTTTATCAATGGGATCTTCAAGTACCAGCTCTACTTAAGACACTTGGACCATCTTCGCACACTAGCTCCGTTCCTGACACTGGCAACATCTTCATGAGCCAGTCCTATTCTTGGCAATGGGACATCTTCACACACTAGCCCTGCTCATGGCAATGGACCATCTTCACACGCTAGCCCTGCTCATGGCAATGGACCATCTTCACACGCTAGCCCTGCTCATGGCAGTGTATCATCTTCACGCGCTAGCCCTGCTCATGGCAGTGCATCATCTTCACACGCTAGCCCTGCTCATGGCAGTGCATCATCTTCACACACTAGCCCTGCTCATGGCAGTGTATCATCTTCACGTGCTCGCCCTGCTCATGGCAGTGTATCATCTTCACGCGCTCGCCCTGCTCATGGCAGTGTATCATCTTCACGCGCTCGCCCTGCTCATGGCAATGGACCATCTTCACACACTAGCCCTGCTCATGGCAGTGTATCATCTTCACACACTAGCCCTGCTCATGGCAGTGGACCATCTTCACACAATTGCCCTGCTTATGATAAGCGACCGTCTTCACACACTAGCCCTGCTCATAACAATGGACCATCTTACCGGGCAGTGGTGGCGCACGCCTTTAATTCCAGCACTCGGGAGGCAGAGGCAGGCGGATCTTTGTGAGTTCGAGACCAGCCTGGTCTACAAGAGCTAGTTCCAGGACAGGCTCCAAAGCCACAGAGAAACCCTGTCTCAAAAAATAAAAAAAAAAAAAAAAAACACACACACACACACACACACACAAAAAAAAACAATGGACCATCTTCACACACTAGTCATACTTCTGACAATGGACCACTTTCATGCACCAGCCATGCTCCTGACAGTGGGTGATAGGTTTTCATTTAGAGATTAAAGCCAGGCCCAGTGGTACCAGGGAGTGATCCCATGATGTTACCGAAAAGGCTAAAGCAAGAGGGTTTCAAATTCAAGACCCTCTATGCCAACTTGGACCATTTAATGAAACCTTGCCTCAAAATGAAAATTGCAAAGACATCCTGGGATATATCTTAGTGTTAGGGCACTTGCCTAGCTTCTAGGAGGCCCTGGGTTCAATCCTCAGGACTGCAAAAAGTTAATTAAATACTAGACTATCTTGGGCCTTTATTAAATGACAACACAACTAAGGATAAAAACGTGTTATGTTTATGAACAGTCTTCTACTTGATTAACTAAACCTGCTTCAATAAATCCAGTCTTCCGTGAAGCCCATTTTTAATCCTTTGTCATAATGAAATAAATACACTGTACAGAGAATATACAAATATTTTGTTATGTACTTTGATTTAAAAGTATCTCATGTTCTTCTCTCAAAATTGTTCGCAATTTGCAATCTTTAGACAAAGGGCATCATGCACATGACAGCTACACTGTCAGGCTTATTAACACAGAAGCCATGTTTGTTAACATGACAGGCCAGAGTACGACCTACAGAAGCCAGATATGACCATGAAAGCAATGACACTTATTTCCGTTTTTACTCAATTGGGAAGCCCAAGCGAGCTGTCATTTTCTGGGTAAATCACCTTAGGAGCTGGGATCTTTATTAAAACATTTTCCTCCAAGTCTGTTTAAAACATTTGAATTGCATTACCCTTCACAGTGAGTCTGTAATCGCTGACACACTTTGTTGTAATTGGCGTTGGTAAAAGAGCAATTCCAGGCAGCAAAACAAGCCCCTGCTTCTGGTGGAACAAAATTTCCACCCTTCCCTCCTCTTGCAAGTGTTCTCTGTCCTTTCTTGTGACCTGTGCTGAGCCCCTGTTCCAGGATGTGGGTCACTCATAGGAGAGACCTTTAGGGAGGGATAGTCTAACTGCAGTGAAGGCCATGTTTAAGAGGGGAGCCCTAGCTTCTTGGGGAGCTTGGATCTGAAAGTCCAGGGACAGCTGCCTCTTTCTAGGAAAACAGAATTTGAGCCCCAGTTGGCTGCTGCTACCAACACCTGCCAGAAGACACTGTGGAGCTATCGAGTGCAGTAAGGATGATAAAACTCCTTTCAATCATCACCACAGGCACCTGGGGACCCGGCTCTTCTTTCCTCACCTAGCCTTGTGGAACCGTCACCACCCCTTTGACTTCTCATGCTTCCCAATGATGCTCTGGAGCTGAACCTGCTTTCTGGCCATGTTTTCTTCTTCAGCGGCCATGTCTTCCTTCACACACGAGGCTTGAATGTGAAATGTCCCCATAAGCACATGGGTTTGTGTTTTGAACACTTGTTCCCTAGCTGGTAAAGGCTATGGTGCCTTGAAGGAGAAAGTATGTCACTGGGGTAGGATCTTAGCTCTTGCTGGCCTGCCCCCACATCCTTTTCCCTCTGCTCTGGGCTGCAGATACAATGTGACAAGTAGCTTTCATGCTTCCCTTACTGTGCCTTCCCCATCATGACGACTGTATCTGTCCTGGAACTGTAGACAAAATATACCTTTTCTCCCTTCAATTGCCTTTGTCGGGGTGGTTTATCACATCCACATGAGTAAAACCAATAGAGTATGCTTGCTGCCTGATTGCAGTGGGTCCATACCTGGACCACCAGTCCCACCCCCTGGTTATACTTTCTGCATAAGTGCAGTGGGCCCATGTCTGGACTACCAATCCTAACCCCTACCATCTCCACTCCCTGTTTACAAACAAGGTATTCTATGAGAAGAAAAAATCTAAAAAGAGGTGTGGCATTCTCCCATCTCATTCTATCCTCTAGCTCCTAGTCCAAATCTTCATGGAGACACAGAAGATAAGGCTCAGCACCGCTGCAGGTACTCTCTCATGGGTCTGCTCTACAGCTCCTTTAGAAACAATGTTCCATCATCATTGTAGATGCCTCTTCAAGTGCAGACATCCACCAGAACATTTAGAAACATGAATAAATAACAGCTATCCTGGGATTGCGGCAGTTTGTTTTACAGCCATCACTCATCTGTAAATTTATTGTTGTATACAAAGTTGAAGATTCCGGACATTTACTATACTGCAAACTTTCAAGGCAAACAGGTAAATATAAGGAGAGAAAAATACTAATGCAGGACACAGGTTCATCACCTACCTCTCTCTCTCTCTCTCTCTCTCTCTCTCTCTCCCTCTTGCTCGAGTGTGCGTGTGTATGTGTGTGTGTGTGTGTGTGTGTGTGTGTAAATATTCTTGTAGATGCATGCATTTGTGCCTGTGGAGGCCAGAGGTCAACACTGGATATCTTTCTCAGTTGCTCTTCACCATTTTTGTTTGTTTGTTTTGTTTTGAGACTGAACCTGGAGCTTCATTGAGCCAGCCCCTGGGGTCAACCTAGTTCTGCTCCCACTGGCCAACACTACAGTTACAGATGTGTGTCCCTGCATCTGGCTTTTATGCAGGTACTTGGGATCTGAACACAGGTCCATAAGCTTGTGTGACTGGCCCCTCACTTGCCTTTTTCTGTTGCGACACTGTAACAAGGCAGAATGTTGGCCACTATAGGTGCTAGTCTGGGCCAGTACCGTGTTCAGAGAGCCTTTTTGTCTGCTCATGAATAAGGTGATCCTAACTAACAAGGTTTCCCATCATGTGGTCTCTGGAAAAGCATCTACCTGGTAGACCTGAATACAGGTTTGAGTAGGAGATCCACAGAAAGAGCTTCCTTAGTGTCCAGCACACATGGGATGCTCTACAAAGCTAGCCATTCTTGTTTCTGAGATGTGCACTGTTCTTCCTGGTGGCCTATGTGTGGATGTCAAACCCCTGGGGGTGGCTCACATGTGATTGGCACATTCTCCTATAGGATAACCCCACTTTTCAAACACATTTCCATTGCATGTACACCTGGACGGCCTTTGTCATATGCCCACAGACTCTATTCTTCAGTTGTTTTTGCTTATACAACCAGAGGATCCATTGTCACATCCACCTGGCCAGGTGGTACCCTGATTTCATCTTCATTACTACAGCCCCAGACCAGTCCTAGGATAGAGAAAAAGGATGCGAATTGATCGCCCATCAAAGTCTGGGGCTATGGCTAAAGTGTCTTGGTGAATGAAGTTTATGGATCACTTCTTTGTGTGGGGGAAATTAAAGTCAGATTCAGAAAGAAAGGAGCCTAATTTTCTGAGCTGGCAAATATTGGAAGCCAGGCAGGGGCCATAGGCCCTGGAGTAAGCAGGACAGAGAAGCTAGTAAGCTTGTTCAGGGTCAAGTAATGCTCAATCAGGGATTGTGATTTAAGTCAGCACAGCAAGATTTGAGGGTCTGGGTTCTTCTATCTAGTGCACATGTGCCTTCTCCTTCCCCTGTAAAATTTCAGCAAAATTACCCACACACTCTGGCCAAATAGATCCCACAGCTCCCAGGCAGGAGAAGGGTTCTTGGGGTATTGTCTTAGTGCTAAATGTGGGGAGGGAGACCATGAACTGAAACATGAAAAGAGCCGTGGCCTGAAGGAGTGGAGTTCTTGTTTCTAATGACTGCGGAACATACAGATCATCATGGTTCCAGGGATTGCACATTGCAACGATTTAATACATTTGACTCGTTCCAAGATTCATTTCTGATCTTTAATGTGCTCCAGGCAATGTTCCCTGGTGGTTGATTGTCCCCAGGCTAACCTTTACCTGCCCCTTCATCACTCATTTTTGAGACATCCTTCTTGACCAGAACCAGTGAGCATCTTTCCTACACTTCACTGGGATGGATGCATGAGAAAATGCATCCAAGGGGAGGGGGAGGCATGCTCCTAGGAAAAGATTGTAATTGAACAAAGCCTTCCATAGAGGACAGGGTGGGCCAGTCTTTAGCACAGGAGCACTGGAAGAGGTACCCAGGGATGACAGGCAACCTCTGGCTGGGGCATTAGATAAGAGATAGTAAAAATTTCAGGCATGGATCATGTGGCAAGCTCTGTGTGGGCTGTTGGGAGTGTGGGAAAAGGAAGGGGGAGTAAGAATTGTATATACTTTAATAGAGCTTGCAGCTTATTGGAAAACATAACATCTCTTTCTTCACACACACACACACACACACACACACACACACACACACACACACACACACACCATGCATGAATCATGAACATGTGTGTAGCAGAAATGCACAAGATGGCCCCACCCGAGCCCTGAGATTCTCGGGTGGCAGATGGATAAGAGACAGATGTTCCATGATAGAGTGGAATATAAAAAGCCCTGAGACACAAAGGTGTCAATCTCTGAAGAGGTGGCTCTGAATCTGGCTATAGTCACATAGTAATCAGGAAGGTTATAAAGACAGTGGGAAAGCAGGAGGGGGCTGGGCTACCCAGGACCTGAGTACCCAATGTTGTGTGTGGATTTTATCTTTGGGGCATCAGAAATCCGTATGAAGTTTCATGCAGAACACATGGAACGTGTCGTCTTTTAGCAGAGTTGTTCTGGTGTCTATAGAAGTTGAAGGGGAGGTAGGAAGACCCAGGGGGAGAGAATGAAAGTGTGCAATTCAAGTGGTAGATTTGTGTGTCAGAGACATGGAGGTGCAGGGCAATGGGAAGGGTGGTCAGAGCATGCCGGGTGGATGAGAAAGAAGTAGACATTATGGGCAGAGTGTGACATGATCTTTATGGTCACTCATTGTCCGTGGTGCTCTGAGAAGGCAAAGATAGGCACTCCGACAACATTGGATGAGATGTGAGCTGAATAGCAAATTATGGAGGAAGATGGCTTGGAAGGGTTCTTTGGACACTTCAGTTGTATATCTCCAGGGCATGGCAAAGCCGATCTGTGAGAAGCTGTCCGGAGCTCAGAAGGCATGTGAAAACGGAAGGCTGAGGCTTCTGCACATGTGGACAGAGTTCAGGGTACAGGAAGATGTAGTCACCCTGGGAGAGGGGCGGTGTGAGGAGAAAGGAGCTGAGGCCACTCCCTCCAGAACCTCACCTTTGGGGTCCGGGAAGAAAGGACTGTTCAGGGGTGTGCTCTTAGCAGAAAAGGGAGAGTAAGACATCAAACAGTGTGGAAGGGATCACCGAGGATGCAGAGAGAGACACCGGGCATCAGTAGTATAGGAGCTGCCAAGACCTTAAGGGCAGAGGGATGGGTCAGTCTTGTTCCTGGTGCTGTGGCGAAGCCCTGCGCTAGAGGGTGACCAAGGGAGATGGGAGACTGTAGCACCCAAACAAATTGCCAAGAAAGATGCAGGTGAGTTTGTGCTCAACCAGAAAGACTTTGCATGTGGTCCCAGTCCTGGTGCAATACTCTTACTGATGGCCCCTTGGGCTCACCGCTCATCCTTATGTGTGTTTTCCCATTTGTAAAACGAGCAACTAGACTAATAGGATTACTACTTCTGTCTAACATTTGCATGACTTGATTTCTGTGTCTGGGAAACCAGGACAGAAGAACTGAGGTCTCGTTTGATTCCTCTCATTCCTTCTGATTCTGTGAAATGTGGAGCCAAGGCTTGAGTGCCCAAAATCCACACACAGCAGCTATGCACAGAAGCTACTCCTGGCTGACTTGCGTTCCCATCTTTCTGATGGGCCAGACAGATGAGACCGGAAGACAAAGAAGTAAACAAGTTAGCTCCCCAGTTCCCTGCCTCCATGGTGTGCATGGAAGCCACTGGATGAATTATGCTTTTGAAGAAGTGCTACAGATTCAGTAGAGGAAGGAGGGAGGCAGGAGGATATGGCAGCCTATGTGGGATGGAGATTTTGCAACAGACGTCTGCCCCATAGATGCAAGTGATGCCTAAGTTTCCATGACAGGCTGGGAAGGGCAGCCTGAGGTAAAGTCCATCTCTGGCTCCCAGTTCCTAGCTCTGTTGGCAGGAAACGGTCAACAAGAGGTGATTAGTGAGAGTCAAGGCTGAAAATGCAGACCTGCTATCCAAGCTACCCAGGAGGCTGAGATAAAAGATTGCAAGTTCAAGGCCAGGCTGCAGAGTAAGTTTAAGGAGAGTCTTGCTGTTATAGTGAGACCCTGTCTTGAAACACAAAGTAAAAAGAGGACTGGGATTTAACTTAGTGGACAGGGAGGGCACTTGCCAAACCTGTATGAAGCCCTTTGGTTCAATCCCTACTACTAAAATAGATAGATAAATAGATAAATAGATAATAGATAGATAGATAGATAGATAGATAGATGGATGGATGGATAGATAGATAGATAGATAGATAGATAGATAGATAGATAGATAGATGGATAGATAGATAGATAGAGATGGCAGCCTGGACACTGTGAGAAGGGAAGGAAGTCTTCCAGCAGCACAGGGCCACAGCGCATGCAGAACTAACATCTGACTTCCAAATCTGCAAAGAGAGCAAAGCTCTACATACGTCAGTGAAAAATAGGAAATGAATTCTGTGAGAGCTTAATCTGGGAGTTATTAGCTGTGTAGTCAACTGAAATTGGTTTTACATGCTGAGCATGTTGGCGTTAGCTTTCTAAACAGGAAGGCATTTCCTTGCTCATGTCAACTCTGTCCCCTAAATCTCCTCCTCTAGTAGTGTGTCATTTGTAGGGAGCTGCTCTGTTTTATGTGCCAGAACCTGCTGTTCTGGGAAGTGTCCCATAGCTTTTATTCCCATTAGCAGGTTGTGCGTGTATTTTTCTTTTTCAGTAGAAAGTAAAAGGAAAATGGGCAGAGAGGTTGGATGGAGGCACATACCAGGAGTCTGGGAGCATGGGTTAGGCCAGCTCTCGAGCCTTGGTTTGCTAAGTTTGATCCCGTTCCTATTCTGTTAATGGAAGCAGAGTTGATGCTTACCTAGTCTCTGGGGAAACAGTCTGGGGAATCCTCCAGGGCCTAAGCCCACACAACACTTGATCTGGCAGGCTCCAGGACTCTCAGGCAGAGAAAGTCTGTGTGAGGTCCAGGGCCTCTGCTTGGGAAGAGAGAAAGGCAAGAGTCTTTATGGCAGTGTTGCTCCTTGCAGCCCTCACAGAAGCTGAACTGTGTGCTGGCCTCATAGAGGGCTGAGCTGGGACTGAAGACCAGCAGAAACTGACGCTTTTACCATACTGACCTTATCAGAGAGCACACCCTAAACCCCAGAGCTTTCTGCTTTCTGGGGCTCAGTTATCTTTCCTCAGGGACCCCAGTCTGCTCCCCAAAATCATCCAGAGCAGAGTTCTTCTGCATGAGAATCCCTGCAGCCATGAACTCATTGAGGAAAGGATCCCCAGAGCCTCACAGAATTAGTGGACAACACCATGGGGTCCTAACCCCAGCAGCACTGTGGCTGCAACTTACAGGGTACTCAGAGACCTCAGTGGGTGGCTGTAAATCTCATGGTACCCAGAGACCATAGTGCCTGCAGACTCACAAGATGCCCAGAGATCTTGGTGGCTGCAGATCCACATACCGCTCGGGAACCATGATTACTGTAGTCACATGGCAAAGAAAGATGGTAGTTACAGACCCTTGTGGTGCCCAGTGACCATGATGGCTCCAGACCCACATGCACCCAGGGACTGTGATGAACTCAGGCCCACATGGTGCCCAGAGTCTGTGCATATTTGGATTTTATGCACTTAGATGTTGCTATGTAGTTGACCTTCGGAGCACTGATCATGGAATTCCTGGCCAGGGCTATCCTCACCTGCAAGAAGACAACAACCCCTGAGCACAGTCTGAAAAGTGACAGTCAGGAGGGGGTGGCTAGGTGAGGATAGCTGGTCTGCTGCTGCGGCTTTTTGCCAGCTGCTCCTGGCTGTGTCACTCACAGTGCCACAGGCTGACAAGGTAGCACACACACTGTCCACTGTGCCTGTGGGGAGGCACATCTTTAGTGCTGTTGGTATTCTCGGTCGCCTCAACTTTCTCCGAAACCGCTGACCAAACAGGATGTTAAAGGGCAGGTGCATTAGTTTGAATGTCTATGTTTTTTCTCTTTCTTCCTCAGCTGCATCCCACCTGCATGAGAAGGATCCACCTACCGGTTGGATGCTCACTCTCCTCATCCATGGAGCTGCTCAGACCTGGGCTCTAAACTCCATGGGCTTTGAGCCCTGTAGCACTTGGGGCTCTTGATGCATGAAGCTTGGCAGGTGCTGCCCAGTGGCGGTTCATAGCTTGTTCAGGACACAGTCACTTCAGGGGATAAGAATCCAACAAGATACAGGAGACACAGCGATGTTCTGAGCAGTTACTGACCAGGAAGTTCTCCCAGTGACTAAGGTGGCATGCTCCTTTTGATTGAGGTTCAAGAAGAAGGGAAATGATGACCTCTGGACTGGGGACACTCCCATGTGCTCAGGCCTCTGATGGATATAGAAGCTCAGTTGTTCTGTCACAGTTCCGATGAACCTGAGATCTTTACCAGACCACCAAGCCCTGGGAATGAAGAACACTTTCAGCTTTGTCTCCACAATATTCTAGGTGGAGTCAGGAGACAAGGACCTCCAGACAGATCACCCACCCATCTGTCTGCTGAACCAGGAGCCTCTGAGACCAAATCTGAGACTCTAGGGGGAGGGGTGCTAGAGCTGGGCACTGCCCCTGCAGCACCAGAACATGGCAGTTCCCCAGCGGAACCCTGTCTGGCATAGTGACGTGCATGGTTCCTCGGATCCAGGAGGATCTCCAGAGTTAGGTTTCACCATACTGAGACTCAGCTGTTTTCTTGAGGGGCAGCAGTCACCCCAAATATAGGTCACAGAATGTGGGGGTCAGAGCTAGAAGGGGGAGTTGGGCTTTGCCTTTTTTCAGAACATTCTCCAACAACACAATCCGGGAAGTGCATATGGCTTACTCTAACTTCTTGTCACCGTAGGCTAAACTTGGCTGAGTTGGGTCAGGGTGCCGTACTGGAATTCGTTACATGTGCTGTTCACACAAGACAGAGAGGGATAAAACACCTGTCTGTGCTTCGTCTCACCAATGGCATTCATTTCACCACCCTCTTGTCCAAGTCTTCAACAAATAAGGAAGCAAGCCCTGGTTGATACACTTAAACATGTCCATGGTGTTGACTTTGCCATCACCCATCATGGCTGACGGCTGACAAGCCGCCACCCGGTACTAACACAGAGGTGGGAAGCCACAGAGAAGGATGCTTGCTATTCACAGCAGGGGTGAAAGCTTTGACAACACAGAGAAGGCTGTGGAGTGTGTGAACCCAAATCCCAGCTGCTGCTCCCCACTCCCACTGCATGCCTGGAGGCTAATCTGTCCCCTACCTGAGCCCCAACTACAGCTCAGCACGTCTGCTCGTCTTGATTCTCAAAACCAAATTTGTCTTGCTTCTGTGTCCTGACTATCTTCTCTTCCCTCTTCTTTTCATAGCTCATGTATATTGCTGTTTGGGGAGCAGAGAGGATTCAACAATGTGTGAGCTTCCTACTTCGACTTGACCAGAATTAAAGTCACGTGATCCATGCTGCTAACTGGACCGAGTGATTCCTGTGTCTAGAGATTAATCTTTGTCGTGATATGAGGACAAAGCTAAGCCATTTGAAACCAACTTTCGTGTATTTGACTCTGAGATGAACAGCCCAGTACATTGGGGACACTATTCCAAGCTATGCTTGGAAGAGACAGGACACGGTTACTGTTTGTTTACAGACCCCTGAGAACCTTCAGGACTTAAGTTCTGTTTCTGTAGTCATCTGGAAAGAGCACTCATGAGAGCTGTACTGTTTAGAATAATTATCCCTGTGCCTGCTGCTGGGTTCACTTAGTGCTTGGCCGGTGAATTACAAAATCTTCCATTCTGCAAAGCCCCGTCAGACAGGGACTCTGAATGGTCCTATCCAACCGTGGCTTTAAATTTCTTTTCTGACAATTTTATCTCCCAAGGAGTGGGGCGATTGAAGAGAATAGCCCACTGGGTAAGAGAGAATTGATACAAAACGGCTGTGCCTAGAGGGCTGGGAGAAGCCGTCCTGTTCTGAGCGTGTGGTTGTTAGAGCCCATCAGATACTACATTGATAAAGGGGCTGATATTCTGCTATACTTATAGACTGGAGCCTAGTGTAATTGTCATCAGAGAGGCTTCAGCTGGCCATTGGTGGGAGCAGACACAGAGAGACCCACAGCCAAACATTAGGCGGAGCTTGGGGAATCCTGTGAGAAAGATGAGGGGAGGGTTGTAGGAGCCAGAGGGGTCGAGGACACCACAAGAAAACCCACAGAATCAACTCACCTGGGTCCATAGGGGCTCACAGAGACTGAATGGACAATCAGGGAGTCTTCACGGGTCTAATCTGGGTCCTACGCATATACATTCCGGTTGTATAGCTTGGTGTTCTGTGGATCTTCTGAGAGTGGGGGTGGGGTCTGTCTCTGACCCTTCTGCCTGGTTTTGGAACTCTGTTCCTTCTGCTGGGTTGCCTTGTCCGGCATTAATATGAAGGCTTGTGCCTAGTTTACTTTAACTTGTTACGCCATGTTTGGGTGATATCCCTGGAAGGCCTACCCCTTTCTGAAGGAAAAGGGGGAGGAGTGGATCTGGGGGAAAGGTGAGGTGGCGGGGGGAAATAGGAGGAAAAGATTGAGGGGAAGCTGTGCTTGGGATGTAATATATGAGAGAAGAATAAATAATAAATAACAAAATAAAAACAAGCAAAAGAAACTGCTCCAGGGAAAGGCTGGAAGGTTCATTCCCATCCTGAGAATTCTGAAGGAAGGAGGCATGGGGGCAAGGCCGGGGGCACGGCCGGGGGCACGGCCAGGGGCACAGGGGGCTGGGTAACTGTGCTGGAAAGTCACAGACACAGTGTCACTGTGTCATCATAAATTAACCTAAAGGGAGAAAGTGAAGAAAAGCCAAGAAGCCAAGCTCTTTCTGCTGAGGTCAGCTCTGAAGAGTCAGCAGACAGAGCAGATCGGGACCACTAAAGACTGTCAGTGTTAGGTCTGAAACCAGGGCAGAGGGCTGGCTGAGGTGCCTATTTGCATATCCAGGGTCTTGACTGCCCTTCCCCAGCTGCCCTTGCCCATATAATCCAGACATTTTGACTATGTCAGTCCTTTTGACCCTTTTGGCCTTTTGGTCTCTGTCTCCCCTTTTCCCTTCCTCCTCTCCTACGTGGCCCGGCTCAGGATCGTGTTCACTCTGGACTCTCCCAGATGTCTGTGTCTCTGGCTATGTTTTCTCTCCTATCTGTAGTAAAGACTCTCCTCCAGCACAGCTAGAAGCAGTCATGACCTCCTTTTTTCCATTTAGTGAGTTTTGAGTATTCTGGGAAAATCCTGAGGGAGTGGGTTTTTTTTTTTATGGGTAAAGTCTAGAAAAAATATTAAGATAAAAATCTTAGTCTGGATACTTTCATGGAAGGAAAGACCCTCCTGGAAGTGTTGATGAGAGGTTGACCTAAGAAAAGTTGGCTTGATTTGTACTATCCTATGATGTCCACCAAAGGGCATGGTCTGTGGTGGGAAGGGGAGGTCTCCATGCTGATGGGAGTGGAGCCCAATACTCAGGCAGTGAGGACTACTGTCAGGGGCCCTCAGTCAAGCTGCAGGAACCGCCAGGGTCAAAAGCTGGTATGGAGGCTCTGGAAGCAGATGCTGTCCATGAAGCTTTTTCTTTATCTACCCAAGATACCCACATTCTCTGGAGCACTTCTACTTCAGGAGCATTCAGTTTGGAGCATGACCTTTGGAGGCCTTGCCCTCTGCAGGGCAGGGGCAGGTGCAGGTGCTGATCCTTTAAAGACCCACCCATTCAGAGAGATACCCTTGCCTGCTTCCTCTACTCTGCAAGAAGCCCGAGGCTTAGGGATGGGACAGACACATCACAAAACTCACATGGCACTTTCAGTCAGCCAAAACTCTAGGGACATTTCCCCTCACAGGGTATTTTCTTTTCGCTTGGAGGTAAGGATGGAGCCATTGGCTGATTGGACATCTCATGTTGCCGTGGTTGATGTGAATATCGTTAACAACTTGGAAATGGCTATTCTGAGGCTCCTTATGTGTGGTCTGGGTTCCTGCTTGCTCTTGTGGCACTGTATGGGGAGGTCACCATAGGAGTCACATTCTGCAAGAGGCACTAGGATGCTTGATTGCGTGGACACTAGCCATCGCAGAAGCCCATTGCTCAGAGAGGGAAGATGCCCTGGGTTGTGAAAAGGGCTTCAGTACACTCTGCAGCTAAAGAAATAGCTGCAAGTCCATCATGATCTTCTTTGGCATTCATCAAAGCTGCCTATGCCCTTGGCTCAGCAAACAGCCAAGAGGGCTATTTGAATTTGTTGTGTGGGTCATGATGAGTTCCTATTGATGTGTCCAATGAGGTGCAGTAGGCAGGATCTCACTCGCTGTGAACGCCGGGGACTCTGAATTGGTCATCGCTGTCTGTGATGTCTTGAATGAGAGTGGCCCCATAAGCTTATGTATTTGAACACTTCTTCTCCAGTAGGTGGTGCTGTTCGGGGTGGAGGACCAGCCTTGCTAGAGGAAGTACATCACTGCGGGTGCCTTTGAGATTTCACAGCCTTGCCCTGCTTCCAGTTTTTTCTCCCTGCTTCATGTTTGCAGTTCAGACTGTGAGCATTGGGCCTCCTGCTCTGGCTGCCATGACTTCTTTCCACGATGCACTCTTACTCCTCTAGGACTGCAAGACCAAATAAACTCTTCCTTCTCCAAGTTTCTTTGGTCAAGGTTTTATATGATCAACAGAAAAGTAACCAATACAACATTCTTAGCCCCAGAGTCCACATGTCATGCAATGGAAATGCTACCTGTAGCCACAAGGAGCCTCTGGTGTGCCTGGAACTTTGCAGATGGGCCTCTAAAGCCAGTGCATTAATGCACTTGGTGATACCCGTACCATAGGGCACTGTTCACTACAAAGTCTACTTAGGACATGCCCATGCCATGTGTGGCTGGCCATGTGGGAGCCTCAGACAAGGCCTGTCATGCACAGGAAAGTGCAGAGTAGAAGGGTGGGTCATGCTTGCATGACATAGAGGGCTGTGCACACGCCTAGCAGAGATCTGTCATTTCCTGCAGCACTTTGAATCCTCTGTGCACTCAGCACTCACTATGTAATAGGGAGTAGAGGCCAGAAGGGCAGGCACTCAGGTGCTGAAAAGGGATCTCCATGCAGGAGCAAAATGTGTTCATGCAGATGCCGGTTAGTGAGAGGAGGACTGGGGCTCACCAGAGGACAGGTTCTTAAATTATCGAAGGACCCTTGGCTCACAGATGTGTTCATTAGAACGGCATCACTGAATCAACAGACTGGAAACTACCCCATAGTGCTGGTGGGGGCACGGTCTTCTTACACTGCAAGCAGAGGCCATTCCTGCAGCAGAGCTGAACATGTAGGGCTTATTCTTGAACTAGCCCTGACTCTCCCTGCTTCACATCCAAACAAGTCCTGTGGATGCCTCCCTTAAACATCTGTCACCCAGCTCCAGGTTTCTCTTCCTTATTCCCATCATCCTCCAGGATTGCTCCAAATCCTTGAGGCCTCTTTAAACTCTCCTCCATTTTGGTCTCTTCAGGTCTGTGCCATCTTCCTCTACTTCTGACCAGTGTGCTCCAGTTTCCAGAGTCCCAGCAACAAGGTCACCATTGCTACTCCAAGCACATGACCCCTGTGCAACCTGGGCAACAGCTGCCCGCAAATACTTGCTTATGTACCTGTGTATGTATGACACACATAGACGGGTCAGGCATACAAACGTGCACATGCACATGCTAAAAGAGTCAGGAATTCCAAGAAACCCATTCACTGTTTACTGTCTCGACAAGGTAAAAGTTTAAAGAATAGGCGCTTCACAGCACGGACGCTTTGACTCCTCCCAGCAGCACCCTAATCCTGCTGCAGTAGTTTCTCAGGGGTTGTTTTTATATTTCAAGCTCTGACTAGGACTGATGGGTGCACATGTACCTTAAATGAAAAATAATTAAAGAGATAATTGAACTACCTTAAAATCTTCACCTGAATTTGAACTCAATCGTTTTTAGTTCAGGAGGAAGGCCGACTCGACAGGGGACGAGACTTCGCTTGCATTCCTTGGTGAACTTCTAGTGCAGGCAATTACTCTGGTTCTTGTTGGTAATCTATTTCCTCTTAGTAACACATTAGTAATCAAGAGTTGAAGGCTTTCAATTTGCAGCTTCACTTGGAAATGAGGTGCACAGATTTTGTTTGACCACGGCCACTTTCTAAACTGCCACAGTCTACCAGCCGCCAAAGAGCTGGCTGTGCATTTAGGATTTAAAGAGAGATGGCTGGGCAAGGAAATGGGCAGAGGAGATGGGAAGTGACCTGGGCATCCTGTATTGAGCTGCAAGTGTGGCTGCCAGCCTGAAGGTTGAAGAATGGCTGGTGATACTGCGTTTTGGAAGTGACCGCCCAGGGCTGTGTTGCCTGCTTGTGCACTGTGCATAGAAACAAACATTTCCTGGCAGCTCAGAGCCTTGGGTTTAACGCAAAGGAATTTGTGCAAGGAACAAGAAGGAGGGTGAGGATGCTTGAAGAGAGGATACAAAAGGAGGGGTGAGAACCTCTTTGACCCGCTGGTGAGGAAGGAGGCACATAGGAAGCCCACCCAACATCCGAAGACACCCACACCCCCCTCCTTGCAGCAGTCTCCACCTCCACCCTGGCTCCTCCAGACACTGAACAGGGAAGATGAGGAGTAGTCCTCATACCCATTGTCTGACAACTGTGTAGTGAGCTCTGTCTCCAGTAACTGTGAGCCCCAAAACGTGCAGGGTTTCTAGGCGAAAGAGGGCCTTTTCCTTTCATAGCTCCGAATCTCCAGGAGAAGGGACATCACTACCCTGGTACCAGATTGAACGTTGAGCATGGAAACAAATGGTGGTGATCGTTAGCACATTAGTATACAGTAGGAAACTGCCCCAAAATGTCCCAAGGCCAAGCTTTTTGGCAGGCCTACAGGTGATGCTTAGATCTCTAAGTCCACAGGCCAACATCAGGACCATCTAACTCATAGGCAGGTTCTTTTTTTCTGATCATGCAGACTCTGCTGAGGCCCCCTTGGCCAGCCTGTCATGGTTTGTACTGGGTAGAGTCCCCACAACTATGTATGACCTTCAGAGGTGCTAGCTGAGAGTTAAACCACAAGCGTGTGGACACATACCCTAGCATCAGCAACCCCTGACCTTTGCTGAGAAAGCAAAGCTAGTGAGGTATTGGAGGAGACAATGCAGAGGGGCTTTGGCTCTGCTGGAGGGCCAGGAAAACCCCTCTTGGAAAGGCATAAAAGCCCAAAGCCAACCAGTTACCACAGTTAGTGAAGGTCAGTGGGCGGGGAGCATTCAGAGCAGAGGAAAGTATAAGGAAGTGTTTGGCATGACACGGGTGGGTGAAAGGCCAGGGTGGGGTCTGCAGAGGGGCTGGGCTCCACTGTCACTGTTCAGTCCTCAGACTGACTTGGACATGCCCCTGAGCCTCTCCTTCATCTAGTCTTACCATCTAGCTCTGCCTGGCTTCTCAGAAACCATAGCCTCTTTGTTAGGGTTGCTGCTTTAGCAGCTGTCATAGGGAATGGGGTGGGAAAGAGTAGGACTCTGGTCCTTCCTCTCTGCTCCTGCCAATGGGGCTATGGCTGATTCTTCTGCCACATTCTGAGGTGCCATGACAACTGCCTCCAGGGGTACACTGTGGGACAGGAAGGAGTCAGCATAGAGGAACCTTCTGGCATGGCCTGCATCCATGGTGTTCTGATGACCTCACACATCTGAGTCATTCATGAATAGGTACCAGGCATATCTTGCAACATCTCACATCCCAATATTAACAGAAAGGTTATCTTCAGAGGGGAAAGGCGCAAGGCAAGCTGCTGGCAGAAAGAGCATAGGACAGGAGAGATCAAAGTTACTAAAAACGCATGGAAATCTTTATACTACCCAGGGGTCTAGAACACACTCAGAAGTTGACTACTTAAGCCTCACTATGACATCATTCATTTCTATTTGTCTCATAAACTCCACCCCCAATTGCTGACCATGGCCTGACGCACTGGTATGGGGCAAAGGCGCGTGTCTCCAAGTTGACATGTTGAAGCCCCAGCACTCAGGGTGACAGGGTTAAGAGGGCAGTGCCTTTTCCAGGCCCTGAAGTTATGGAAGTGAATCCCTGGTGGATGAAGTCAGCATCCTCATAAAAGAGCCTCCAAGATGATGAGCTCTGTGTTGTGTGAGGATCCTGGTAGGAACAGTAGACACTGGTCTTGGACTTCTGCCTCTCCATTATGAAAAACCCAGGTCTATTTTTGAGTTCCCAGTTTGCAATATGTCACAGCTACTTGAAGATAATATTGCCTGGTGATTGGTCCCTGATTCCCACTTGTCCCTCAGCCTCCTCCGCACAACCCTCCCTGATCCTAGTAGACAACCTACTTACACCCTCTCTTCCTGTCTGACAGCCACATCACTCTTACCACTCACTTTCTACCTTTTCAGCCTCTGCCTAGCTGGCCCTCCCCATCCAGCCGGTACAGGATCCACAGATCCTCTTGGACTTTCCCTCTGCCAAGCCTACCCCCATGCAGTAGGTCGGGATAGGGTCCAACCTTCTTTCCAGCTGCCTGGTGACATATGTAGTCATGCTGGTTTTTCAGTCAGAGAAAATAATCTTCTCTCCAGTGCCTTTTGTTTGGCTTAATGGGGGAAGTTGTTAGCCCTTGAAGCAATCACTATACAGGGCTGTATGTGAAGCTGGGTGATCCAGCACGTGAAAGACAGGAAGGAACAAGACAGCAGATACCCCAGGGTGTGGAACTGGACCACAGGACAACCAACCAGGAGTCGTGATCTCTAATCACATCTGCAGATGTGGTTAGAAGGGACCTCCTCCAATCACCTCTGCTGCCCGCAGAAACTCCAATCCAGCAGATAAGCTTTACTATGTACCTGTGGGAAATAAAAACTTTGAACCTGGCAACTTGAGTATAGAAGTGCTGGAAATAAGAGAAGCCCGCCCTTTTCATGGC
>JAQHUG010000118.1:4111803-4143606 GCA_028555095.1 Dicrostonyx torquatus | reverse complement strand
GGAGAAGAAGGAAAGTGAGCCAGTCGCCATGAGGCCCCCGTCACAGATGGAAGTACCATAGAACTGTCCGGTAAGTCACCCACCTCGTGGTGACATACAGACTTTTATAAGGGGTTAGTTTAGATGTGAGAGCTAGCCAAGAAAAGGCCAGTGATAATGGGCAAGGCAGTATTTAAATGAATACAGTCTCATGTGGTTATTTCAGGCAAGCAACCAGCTGCTGAGCGGGCCAGCGGCTGGGGGCTGGAAGCTGGGTGCTGGGAACACAACACACACCTCTCCCTTATTTACAACACACACCCCAGTAGCAGGCTAGGGCTAGGGAGGTCAAGCAAGGCTTCGGTGGGCCTTGAAGCCTGCCTACCTTTCTTTAGGCTGGGCTGCCCAGGTGCAGCAGGACATAGGCACAGCTGTGAACTTCCCTTGTTTCAGCTAGTTCAGAATTTTTGCTGAGAGTAAAGTGATGCAGAGAGATGGCCCCCCATACTGGGTTCCAAATCAGCTCTCTGGCTTCATTGTGTAAGAGGAGACTCTGCGACACTCTTCTCAGCTGAGAATGGTTGACAGTGTCAGCATGCAAATGTGCGACAGAAACCCCAACAAGCAGGCTTGCATGTTACACACATGCACAGTTCAACACATATACAAAAATACACATGCACACACATATGTCATGGATTATTTTACCACCACGAACCCGGCAGGCTCTCACCATGTCACAAGCAATTTATTGAAAGCATAACAATTGGTGTGTGCAATGAGTGAGCTGGGGTGAGCAGTTCATTGTTGAGTTGGTGCCAGTTCCACGTCTCGGCAGCCTTTTAGGAGTGACGGGGAGGAGCGATGCCAGCGGTCAAAAGTGGGGAAGATGACAGTATGAGACCTTGCCAAGTAGCTCTCAGGAAGGTCATGATGTTAAGAGCAGCAGGCAGATGCAAGGCAAGTTTGAAACAGCACCACATGGTATTAGTTATGGTAAAAAAAAACCCACACTCTCCGTGTGTTGCGTTTTATACTTGGTGCTGCTTCGTTAACAGCGTGTATCTGCTCCCATTCTCTTTAGGAGAAGATTTGTAAAGGAAATCAAAGTTTGTCTCTTGATTTATTTTTTGAATACAGACAAAGTCTATGGCGATCTTTTGGGTTCTGTGGTAGGCTGTGACAGCCAGACGCTTTCACTATCTCCCCGACTCTCCAGCTCTCTAACCTGCCCATCTGTTTTCTCTCCCAAATAATTATTTGGAAAATTAGCAGATAATTTATTTTACTTCAGAGCAGTTTTTGTCAAGATCTAGGTCAGTCTGGGAGAGTGATATTTATGTGCGCATCTCCTGTCAGAAGATTTAGAGAGCTGCATGTGGAGCAGACCGGGGAGAGCTCTGGGCACACTTGCCGTCCTTGCAGCCACTGTGGCTAGGCCTGTGACAGCATGTGCTGCGTGTCTGCCTGGCAGCAGCTGGGGGAATTAGCGACTATAAGCAATCTCTCTCTGCCTCCCTCTCTGAACATACTCTCAAGTTTTATATCTGATTTATGCTAAAAATTTATTAAATATTTAAGTATACTCTATATTAGTCTTTATTTTATAAAGAAAGCATTTAGACCTTTTCCTATTCAGATTTTTTTGTTTATATTCAATTTTTTAAATTAATCTTGGAGAGAAACAGGATTATTGGCTAATAGCCTTGGCATGAAACATCGCTTTGCTTTTACAACATGGTACACATATTATATGATGCTGCATGGTGCTGGCTATATTAAAAATCATTAGTGCTGTGCATAGCATTTTTATGCATGTGTGTGTGCATGTGTATATGCATGTGAGTGTGTGTGCATGCAGGAGGGTGTGCATGTGTGTGCATAGACATGTATGTGTACACTAGAGAACAGCTTTGAGTGTCATTCTCAGGAGTACCGTCCATCTCCCTTGAGACATGTTCTTTTATTGGCCTGGAGCTCACCAATTAGGCTAGACTAGCCAGCCAGAGAGATTTAGAATCTTCTGACTTTGCCTCTCCTATGCTGGGATCACAAGCATGCACTGCCATGCTCAGAATTTTAAATCTCATTTTATTTGTTTGGTTTTGTGCGTGTGTACCTGTGCATACCCATATGAGTGTATGCCACATCGAGGTGCCATATCTCCTGAACCCAACATGGAGCTAGGAAACAAGCCCAGGTCTTTTGCAAAAGCAACAAGTACTCTTAACTACTGAGCCATCTTTCTACCCCAGTACCAGCAGTTTTATGAGTGCAAGGGGCAATCTTGGGTCTGGTGAGCTGCATTTTTATACTCACTGTTAATAGACTTGAACACACCTGCCTCTCTCTCTCCTTTCTCTCTCTCTCTCTCTCTCTCTCTCTCTCTCTCTCTCTCACACACACACACACACACACACAGACACACACACACACCGACGGAGTGTTGCACATGTGCTCACCCTTTGGTGTAGGGCCAGACCTCGACAACCTTTCCCCGTTTCCCGCAGATACCAAAGTCTGTGGATGTTTCGGTCCTCTGTATAAAGGAACTAGGATTAGCATATGACTTGTGTACATCCCTGCATTTGCTATAAATGATCTCTAGATCTCTTCTAGAACCTAGTGCAATGATACTAGTACCTGAATGACTCTGATACTGAATTTGTTAGACAATAATGTGAATAAAATCATCTGTGTATATTTGGTGTTGATGTGATTTTTTTAAAAATAGTTTTGATCCATGGTTGGTTGACTCAGAACCTGCAGAGATAGAGGCTTGACAGCATAAATTGACATGAAACCAAGCAACATGAAAACAGACTTGGCTGTTCCTTAGGTAGATGCGTATGGTGCTTCAGCCTCAAATGAAAAGACTGTCTTTGTCGTGACCTTGCTTGCTTTCTGAATGACATTGCCAGGGGAAAGGCACCAGCTTTCCAGAGAGAAAATATTGGCTTTCCACTCTACTTGGTCTCCACCTGCATCAATCATTTGAATTGACTAATATTTGTATATAAAAGAAAGCCAAGTTGATAAATCACATAGATTTAGTAAACTTTTCTTAGTATTTTCTAAGTATGGGCACATTGCAATGTGTTATACTTTTTTTAACTGTATACCTGTAATTTATGAATGTGGTGAAAATTATTGTTAGGCAAATTTGTCAAATTATTGTAATTTTGTACTTCTCTTTTAATTTCATTTCAGTGTTACTATTTCATACCTTACTAACTTTAATTGATTGTTCATTGAAGTCATAAATTTGACAAAATAGCATAAGAAAAATCTAATATGCAGAACTACTACAAAAGCTGAATTGTTCAGAAGTTTATTCTCAGGACCAGTTATCTCTCAACAGAGAAAGTGTTCGTGGGGCTGGAGGGACGGCTCAGTCATTAAAGGCTAGGCTCACAACAATAAATACAAGAGAAAGTGGGTTTTGTTTCTTTTTTTTTGAGACAGAGCTTTTCCTCTGTATCCATAATTCTCCTGGAACTCTTTCTCTGAAGACCTGGCTGGCCTCAAACTCACAGAGATCTGCCTGCCTCTGCCTCTCAAGTTCTGAGATTACAGGTGTGTGCCACCACTGCCCAGCTGAATATTTTCCACATCCCACCCATTTTTATCCATTCATCCTGTAACCACTTAGAAATCAATTTATCTGCTTGTCTGATCATCAGTACAGCCATCCATCTATCTATCTGCCTGCATGCCCATTAATCCATCCACTTAGATGGATCCAGTCATCTTCCCATCCATTTGTCCATCCATCCACATTTATCTGTCCTCTAACTACCTAACCATTCACTCATCTCTCAGACCTAACATCCTTCTACACTCTACCTAACCATCTATTCATTTGTCGGGCTTACATCCATTCACCCATCTGTCTCTCCATCCATCCATTTTGCACATCTGTCCTTTCATCTGTCTGCATGTCTATCCATCTGTACATGTGTACATTTGTCCATATATCTAGCCATCCATCTAATCAAATACTAACGCAGCAGTAACTAACACCAGACTCTGGAACGCACATCACAGAGGCCATCTTTCAGACAGAGGGAGCTCCATGAAGGCCCCATTTGTCATGACTGACTGCTGCTTGGATATGTTTCCATCTGTTTTACCAGCTTCCTTATTCCTTGGCAAGGAATAAGAGCTGACCTATATGGATGACATGGGCGTCATGTGCTGTAATTCCTTTGTTCATCCAAGGGAAGCCAACAGGGGATCAACAAAGAAGAATCAGAATATTCATTCCCTTTACCCTTCCTGGAAGGTTCACCCAACTCTGCTGGAAAAGAACCAGACTACAAGGTACCATTTTCCTGCGTTCTATTTACCATACTGGCACCTTCCTGGTCAGGGGAAGACTGTTGCCACCCTTCACCACTGTGAGTGTGTGTGTAGAGGGAAAAAGCAAGTGTGATGGCTTTTCCCAGGCACTGCCCCGGCCCTGGCCCTTGTGGGCATTTCTCCAGAGGCAGAAGAGCCACATTAATAATTTTATCTAGTCTTCACCTTTCTATAGATGTTTCCTTTTTTGAACTCCAAGGGTAACTTGCTATGTTCATTTTCTTTAGAAATGCACACATATTTTAGAAGTGCTGGGCTTTAAACATGGAGCTTCACTCCTGTCAAGCAGGCATGCCATCACTGAACTGAACTGAACCCTGAGCCCTAGAGATGCAGACTTTTTAGCTAAGGATCAAGCCCAGGGCCTGGGTTTGAACACATGTTCAGCCAATTAGCTGCCTACATATCAGAATCAAAGCTTTGATTAAAAAAAAAAAACCAAACAACCAAGGAATTTCTTTGAGACTGAACCTCATACTTCCCAAATGTTTATCAGCTTTTCCATGGCACCTGGGATGGTTAGAATAATTTGCTTGTTTGTTTGTCTTTTCAGTACTGGGTAAACAATTCAGGGTCTTGTACAGACTAGGCAAGCACTAAACACCTCTGCCCCGGCTAGGGTTTAGTTTATTTTATTTCAGTTGTAGGCTTCATCCTGCCTAGAGTCTCTTAAGAAGGGAGTTTTAGAGGCATTTTCCAGATCAATTAGGACTGTGGAGATGTCTGTGGGGGATTGATTTGACTGATAATTGATACGGGAGAGCCCAGACCACTGTGTAGGCACCATTCCTTACAGAGGTGGTCCTGGGCTAGGCATGAGCCTGTGGGTGAGGCAGCAATGTTTTCCTTCATGGTTTCAGCTTGAATTCTGCCCTGGCTTCCCCTCAGTGATGCAAGTGAAGCCAAACCCGCCATTCCCTCCCCTAAACTGCTTTTGATCTTTTTGCTACAGCGACAGGGTGACACCAGGACAACCTCATTTTAAAAACAGATTTTAGGCCTGATTCAGCGGTTAAGAGCACTCATGGCTCTTGCAGAGGACTAGAATTTGTTTCCCATCGCCCATGCCAGGGAGCTTACAAACTCCTATAACTCCAGGTCCAGGGTGTCTAATGCCCTCTTTTGTTCTGCAAGGACACGGACACACACACACACACACACACACACACACACACACACACCACATGAACATAAATGCAGCTTTTAAAAATAAATGTTTGTAAGGAAACCCTCTTTTGTTATTTAAAGCAAATTTTTAGATTGACTTTTATTTTTATTTATGTGAATGTCTATGTGTCTGTATGAGTGTATACCATGTGTATTCAGGTGCCCGAGGAGGCCAGAAAAGATCTCTTGGAGCTAGAGTTACAAGTAGTTGTGTTGCCCACTGTGGGTGCGGAGAACAAACTTCCAGTCTTCTCTGTACTCTTGTACCTGCTAAGCATCTCTCCAGGCTCAAATAAATTGCATATTTGATTTTTTTTGAGATGGGTTTTCCTGTATAGCTTTGTTACCTGCCCTAAAACTAGCTCTTGTAGACCAGGCTGGCCTCAGACTTACAGAAATCTGCCTGCCTCTGCCTCCTGAGCGCTGGAATTAAAGGCATGCGCCACCATCTCCTTGCAAATTATATATTTGAGACAGGGTCTTTCTGAGTTACCCAGGCTGGCATTGAACTTGGCATGTAGCATACATAGGTAGGCCTCAAACATAATTTGATTGCGTTAACGTCCCGAGCCACTGAGACGGCAGGCTTGTGCCACCCAGCCCAGATAGCATGTGTTTAGACCAGTGTTTTTATTTTGTTTTTGTATCGGAATGGATCAAAAGCCAGATTTCAGAAGAATTAGGCAATGTACTCTCCTTTTGATGATCAAATATGACCTTTTCATCATAATAGATACAGACAGGCAAAGTACAACAGAATAAAACCCCTCCCCAAAGGCTTTACAACCAAAATTTGAGGCCAATATCATGGGATTTCAATGGCTCAGTCGCAATCTAGTGCTGGCTCAGTCTGAGATTTGCAGACAGACAACCGAACAGGCTTCAAATAACAGCAGTATTTCCTGCCCTTCTAAAACACTGAAAAGACCCCATTATGCCCCAGCTACTCCTGGCACCCTGGCTCAGTTCACCCAGTTAAATTAAGGCAGCTGGGAAACTCTCCGGGACCTACAATGGCGGTGGCATGCATAAGCACCAGTGACAGCAAAGATGGACCATCAGAGTAGCATAGCCCAGAGGGCCTGGAGCTCCCAGCATGGTGGCTCAACATCTGTGGAAATGGCATCGTGGCCACTCCAGACCACAGGACCAGTCAGTGAGGTGGACCTGCTCTTGGCTGTCTCTTGGCTGGATGACGTCTTGTGTCTATAGCTGAGGGTGAGGTAGGTCATAGCATAAGTGAGACGGCACAGAGCACTAGAAAGTAGCTCCCTATCGCTTGTGTCAGAGAACAGTCTCAGAGCCTGTCACTGCCTGAAGAGCGCCTGGTGATGAATCTGTAGGCTCATTCATGGGGCCCTAAGAGGAGGGAAGTAGCTCATTGCTACACAAGAACCTGCATCAATCAGGCAGTGGCTGGTCCTCAGACACTCGAGGCTGTCCTTGTTCCCTTTAACTGATGCAAATCAAATACAAAACCCAGCTCACTGCCATGTGAAATTTGAGAAATATGCAAATGAATACTCCCAAACAAGGAAAATGATGGAACCTTTCTCATTATCCCAATTTAAAGAAAATAGCACCCTCCCATAACCTGTGACATTTCCATGGTGACATTTGAGCAGGGACACCGGCTCCTCTCTATGGGCCATTCACAGCACGAACTCTACTTTATGGCCTGGAAGCTAAATGGAAACAATGGAACGTTCTTTGTAGTTCTGGGAAAGAAGACTCATGGGGTGAGGGGTTTTACAGGGACATTGAAAAGTTTAGAAGCCAGGGGGCTGAAGTATGTCTTCTTCCCTTTTGCTGTGTCGCCTGAGCTGACCGTACTCGGGTCGGCTGCTGTGTCATCTGAGCTGGGTGTACCGGGGTCTGTTGCTGTGTTGTCTGAGCTGACAGTACCCTGGGGTCTGTATTCTTCCATACAAAGTACATTGATTCTCCCTTATCCTCTCCTCCTGTCAAAAGTTGGCATACAGTTCCGGTAGATGGTTTCATTCTCAGAAGGCAGCAGCTCCTTCAGGCCCTGACCTGGGGCAAGAGAACACCATCCATCTAGAACAAAGCATGCACTACAGACTTACACGAGGCACCTGTGTTGTGACTTCATGTAGGTGGGACGTGGTCTTCAGTGGCAGAATGAGTCTGTGGCTGAGTAGTGAGGACTTGTTCGAGCCCAGCTTGGCATCATGAACCCCTGAAGAGATCTTCTTTGGCATCCTCAGGGTCCTTGGACTGATAGAGTTGCACCTAAAGATATCTGAGGCCCCCTTGGCTCTCCTGCCCACAGCTGAGGACCCAGCAGGACCCCCCGAGCATGCAGCATCTTCTGTGGAGTGTCCAACCGCATCTCACCTAGTCTACAGCCGCTGTATGCTGGGAGACAGTAGAGTCTGCTGACCATGCTTGTAGGTGACAAGGTCACTTCACCGGGAACTCTGTGACAGAAGCCACCCTGGAAAAGGAGCCAGGGACTACCTAGACAGTTGAGAAGTAGTGGAATTCTGTGAGCTTCTTTCCGGCCTTTTGTGGTCATTGTGAGGTTGGCAGAGGAAAAGTCAGAAATGCCAACTGTGAGGCACAGCCACTAGTATTGATTCTCCATTTAGCAGGGTCTACCTTCAGTCAGTGGATCTGTGATCGCTGGCAGACACGGAAGGCGTGGCAGCAATGTGCTGAACCCGCACAACCCGCAGCCTGAAGGGTTTTGAACTTATCTGCAAGGGCAGCATTTATTCTGATAAAAGTGCAATTTATTCTAATTGGTGTCATCTAACCGTCATTTCATTATTGGCAAAACAGATCTCTTTAGTAAACGCTCAGGGATGGCCTTCACGGCACTTTTAACCGTCGCAGATGGACACTGACAGAAACTGTACTTATCAAAGAAGAGTCGCTCCAACCCCACCTCCACTCCCTGTACTGAAAGTGCTCCCTGGCTGTCTTTCTGATGAAGCGGGATCACAGCGGAGCAGGCAGGCACTGGAGCAAAGGGTGGGCTGCGTTAATTTGTGTAGTTACCGGGTTATAATTGTACTTGAAAGACAGCAGTTTTTTCCACTCTGCGCTGAAGCCATTTGGAGGCCTGCGCGAACACGATGTGTGACAGACGGTGTCTAAGTGCAGCACAAGACTCAGATTTATTTAGGTCACAGTATGGTTAATAATTAATGGAGACGGGCTGCTGATCTGAAAAGTTCTGAAGGGCTCGCTCACTTTGCTTCAGACACTTGATATTCCAGGCTGTCTTCAGGAATCCGAATTGCTAATGAGCTCCACTTTGCAGGGCGTTAATCACGTTGGCTTGAAAAAGGCAGCGGCGATGAAGAAAACCATATTGAAAACAAAAACCCACGTGCACACATAATAAGAACCCCAAGTGTCCTCAGTGTAAACATGACTGTTAACACACTATCTTAACTGGGGAAGACGGGGGAAGGGCTTGTCGCTGATAATGTTCTGTAAACAAGCCTAACAGTCTATTTACCAGAATACTGAAAGGAAGCTGGGTCCACCAGGAAGATTCAGAGCTTGGCATATACAAGACCCATCCTCGCCCAACAGAAGCATATATGACCTTGGAAAGATCAGAAGGCAAAATACACACCTGTTCAGTATACACAGGAGCCAGCATTACGTGTCTTACCCCCTGACGCTCAGGAGGCAGAGGAGGGAGGATCAGGGACAGGCTACTTAGCCAGTTCCAGGCCACCCTGGGCTACACGAAGCCCTTGATTTCTATTGCTGTGATCCACCATGACCAAAAGCAGCTCGGGGGAACGAAGAATCAATTTGGTTTACACGTCCTGATCACAGTCCGTTTCTGAGGGAAATCAGAGCCAACATTCAAGCATGTGCAGAGGCAGGCACCATGGAGGGAGATTCTTTACTGTCTTGGTCCTCATGGCCTGCTCAGCCCGCTTTCTTATATGACTCAGGACGCCCTGCCCAGGGATGGCACTGCTCACAGCTGGCTGGGCCCTCTCATGTCAGTCATTAGTAAAGAAAGTGCTGCATAGGCTGGTCTACAGGCCGCTGGGATGGAGGGAGTTCTTCAGCTGAGGGCCCTTCCTCCCAGGCAACTCTGGTCTGTGTCAAGTTGAGAGAAACCAACAAGCATACTGTTTCTAAACGACGACAACAGCAAGAACAACAAAACTCAAGTGCACACAGATGCTCCTTTTTTCCATGTGGAACTCCCTCTGGGGTTACTACACCGATCAGGACGGGTGCCATGGTGCGCTGGTTTGAAAGCATTAAGAATAAAGCCAGAGTCACAAATAACGTCTCAATGCTGCATCAAGGACAGAAATCAATAGCACACTTCCCTTCTGTGCCATTTGGCAGCAAGTGAGCCCAGATTTGAATCCTCTACTTTGGGTCTTCCACTGTCCCCTGCCTAGCTATGTATGAGTCTGCACCTGTGCCTACAGAACGCTGTCTTGTGACTCTGAGCATTTGTCTGTGTATATCTGAATGTCTGTCCCTAGCAAAGGGCTTTGCTCTCTCTTTATGCATGGAAAGCATCACCCATAGAAGGACTGAGGGATACTTTTCAGGAACCTTTAACAGAGTTATACAAACGCTGAGTAACTGACTCCAATTTACCCCAATTGACCCAGATAACAAACAGTAACATAAACACTGCTATTTATCAAGCATCATGCTGATACTTTTTCAATCAAGTGTACTCTGTTCAATATTTCCAGATATTCATTTTATAAGATTATTTTCAGCATACATTTTTGTTTTCAGCAAATGAGTATTGTAATATGTTACCATATATATGCATAGATATGCAAAAATGCATGTATTACCCTTGGCATGGGAGAGTACACGGTTTCAGATGACAGCTATGTATTAGCTTAGTTTGGAAAAGCTGCTGCTGGTGGTGGGGTGAGATCCAAGGCAAGTAAGGTTGGTTGTTACATTGTTATCTTCAGGCAGGTTAGACAAACAGGCTGAGTACAGAGCAGGAGAGCAGCCTTAAGTCTGAAGTGTATTTTATCTTTGGCTGTGAGGTCCAATCTCTTAAAACGAGGAAACACTTTCATCTTCATGCATTGCCACACAGTCATCTTGGCCCTTTGTGCTGAATATACACCATGGGCTGGGCAGCCTCTCCAAGGCATTTGCTTCTCCAGAGGCTAGGATCCAAGTTCAAGGTTGCCTGGATAGAACTCTTTCGTAATCGTGTCTGCCTCTAAAACCTCCTTAACCTAAGCTCCTTGGAAAGTGATTTTTATACCCCATCATCACTTAGGAAGACTATACTTCCATTATATCTGCATCAAAATCTCTCCTCAAATACACCAGCTGTTAAAGGCTGCTGCTGCCCCTCTAACAAGCATGGACAGGTTAGGGTGTAGTGTGAACTTGTGCCAAACAATATGAGTGTTCGGTTGACAGATCCTATCCTCTCCAATGGAGGTGCAGAGGTTGTGTGGCTGGTATGAAGTCATGTGACCTCATTTCTTAACTCTAAATGCAATTTTCTTTTCAGACCAAGGGCAAAGGGCATGTGGGGGCAGAGCCAGCTACATTTGCACCATGGCCAATGAGGACCCGCTCCTCAGAGTCACATCAAAGAAGTGTAGTAAAGGCCACAGCTCTGAGGAGACCTATTGAGGAAACACCACTGCCTGATGTGGGACTGTTGTCTCAATAGCTCTACCGCCTTAATCTGGGGCCATGAACAGGCCACTCATTGTATTTTCAGTGCTTTTCATTATTAATGGGACTTCTACATAGTGGTGTTAGGCATTAAGGAACCCCAAAAGCACACTTTGGGGTTCTCAGAGCCTTATATTCTCAGGAGAGGACGAGGATAACAATATCCTGGCAGCTGGAGGGACCATGTTTCCAATGTGGGGTGACCGTCTCTGCAGCCCTCTTCCCTTAGCTGCAGTAGTTACTCCACTCTGAGATGCACTGATGAAATGGCAGACTTGGACGCCATCCTGCGAAGCTGAAGGCAGATGGTGGACAATAAGGAGAATGACTGGCTGGCCAGTCCACCACAGTGGTAACCCCCAGGGCCTTTGAAGATGATGGTTACTGAACTGAGGGTCAGATTTTGGCTCTCCTTCAGCCTGTACTGCAGGACAGACAAAAGCACTGACCTTGTGCTTTTGGGTGCAGGGACCTTGGGGATGGGGAGAGGGACAAATAATATCCAGCCTTCCCTTAGTCACTAGAAATGGTACATATCATTAGCTTTTGAGCATCTTTAGGACACGCCCTGGGAGAAAAACAAGGGCTCATGGTTTTTGGACCTGTTTTGAGTACCTGTTTGGGTTGCATGGTGGATGGGAATTGGTATAACATCCTCAACTGGGCTCCTCTGTGGAAACTCCACTCTGATTTCTGCCACTCAGAGGCAAATGGGCAGTTTATGGGAGAGAAACAAAGTGTTAAAAATCATTAGCACACGCAAGGAAAGGAGCTGTGCTCGTAGGAAAAAGAGCGCTATGCCCTGCAGCTGAGGAAAAGCTATGGCGCAGGGGCTGGAATCAAAGTTAAGATTATGGGATCAGTCCTGTAGCTCATATGAGGCCACCCATGTGTCGTGATGGTGGGCTGGACATGCACCTGGGTCTCTGGACCACACTCTGCATGGCATGTAGTGAAATCTAAGTGACACGAATACCATTTCATCTTCTCCAAGTGATCTATGATTCCAAGAGAGAGGACAGCAATCAGGAGGGTAATTGGTACATTGGAGGAACTCTCTGGTATCAGATGCTTGGCCAGCATGCTTTCATGTGGCTTCAATGTCACTCAGCATATACTTAGGAGCAATTAATCAGGAACTAATCGCTGCTCACCACGGCACATGCAGAGGTAATTATCTGTTTAAGTTCTCCAGCTGGTTACTGCAGATGCCTCTGCCAGAGTCTGGGCACAGACAGGCTTACTGAGGGTGGGGATCAGAACAGCAATAAGAAGAACTGGGGAGAGGACCTAGGTTTCTTCCATGTGTACCAAGCATTGGCCAGGCTGGGGTTCCCTGCAGCATCCAAGGCTGTACTGAGGGCCTCCCTGCCAGGCCATCAGCAACAGAAGAGAAAGAATTAACCTAGCAAAATCCTGGGGATATCAGTACCTACCACATCTCATGCATCCTCTTGGCTTCAGTCTTCTCCTTCCCCCAGACTGCCCAAGTTTCTAGGGGGCCTGCCTGCCCTTGCTGACCTCTAATGTTGAGTGGAACCCTGGGTAGCTCAGCTTAGGCACAAACTGCGTTATTTTGGAACCAAAGTCTTCTAGGACACTAACATCCCCACTAACCTCCCCCAAGATGCTCCTTTCCATTCCCTACAGGAGAAAACCTAGCACATGAGTTCTAGCCTTCTCATCCACGGAGCCTTTGGAGCAGAACATGACCTATGTGCTAGGTAGGGTGTGCCTGTGATTGACTAGAGATTGGTACCTTTAATGGTCACTAGCTATAGTTTGGATATGTTGGGAGCTTTATCCCCAGCACAGTAATGTGACAGTCTATAGGCCTTTCAAAGGTAGGCCTTAGTAGGTCATTTCCCCTTATTTACTGTGGTCACTACCATCTGCCTGGATAATTGCGAGATAAGTAAGGAACACCACAGAGGGACAAATGGCAAATAAACTCTGGCCCTTACCTGGTACTCACTGCAAGCACGATTCCAGCAGCTTCGTCATAGGATGCGAGGCTGGACTGTGAGACTAGAGTACTACAGAGTAGGGAACGCTTATGACTAAACCTTGCTCCAGCTGGTGAGGCTCAAGAAGGTTGTTTATAATAAATGATAAACAAAGATGAGGGGAAAGAATTTTGGTAGAAAAATCTTACCCCAATGAAAAGACTCCAGTAAGTCCCCAGAGTCAACTCTAGAGTCAGACAGTCCATTAGCAACGTCATGCAGGCTGACAGGTGACTCGGAAGCCACTCTGTAGAAGCGTAACACTAGCTTGCTGGTGATAACACCTTTAATGTGTGGGATAGTGCAACAGTTAGTTGCCTAGGTTACAATGCAAAAACTTAAAGGTAATTTTGCTAAAATAGGCTATATGAGAGCCTGTAGGGATCTGATGGGCAACTAACACAGATAAGAAGGCAGGGAATCTGTCTCCATATTGTCTGAATCCCCTCCACAAGTAGACACTTGGGTCATTTGAAAAATGTTTAGCTAAGACAACATGGCAGGGCTAACTTAGCCTGTGGCTGTGTTTCTTCTGCCTCACTCTGCTTCCTCGGCAGCTTGAACAGCTACCATTCTTTGGTCTCATCATAAGGCCCAGACCAAGAAGGAAAAAATGCTGACTTACTCAGAAGCTCCTGAGAGAAGTCAGTGGCCTTTTTAGGCTAGTAAGCCAAGGGCGGGATGTTGTACTAAAGCATCTCATTTGGATAGGTGTCTATGTCAAACAGGGTTTCCAGATTAGTCAGCCAATAAAAGTCCTGCTGCTTTTGTTATGTGTAGTTGGACACTGTTCATTTCCCGGCTGCCCAGACCCGAAATAATCACACAGAAACTATATTAATTACAATGCTGTTTTCCAATCATTGAAGTGTATTGTTAGTTAGCTCTTATATCTTAAACTAACCCATTCTTATTTTTTATTCTACCACGAGGCTTGTGGTTTACTGGTAAGGTTCCAGGGCATCTGTCTCCTTTGGTAGCTGCATGGCTTCTCTCTGACTCTGTCTACTCTCTCTATATATATCTCTTCTAGCCTGGCTATATTCCATTTAGCCATTGGCTGAAAGCAGCTTCTTTATTAACCAATGACAATAAAACACAATCACAGCATACAGAGGAGAATCCCACATTAGTTATGTGAACAGCCCACCTCTTCAGGGATCATTGGCTCCTTCCTGCTTGCCAGTGTTCTAGTAAAGCAGGCTTCCCTGTCCTGTTGGTAACGATTCTTGTTCTCATGTATGTTGTTTCTATTCCGTGAGATCCATCATCCGGTATCATTGCATTGTGATCATGCCAACTGAGACTCTTCATACTTACAAGGGGACCATGGTCATGCCTTACATATGTTCTTGTGACATAAGCCTCTCAGATGTGCAGTCTTGGAGCCCACTGAAGGCAATGTGCAGTGTAACCCTCCTTAATGGTCACTGGTGAACCCCTGGTGTCGTGTCCCTGAGTTCAGTCAGAAGGTGCAAGACCAGAGGCCACGGCAGTTCCTCTGAGCAGGAGGCTAACTGGGACCTCAGTGGCGCATCCTGGGCTGGTTAGCTGCTGTGTGACATCCATATCTACATCTGTTTCCAGTGCTTTCATTGCATGTGTGTGTGTGTGTGTGTGTGTGTGTGTGTGTGTGTGTGTGTGTAGGGGGGCAGGTCTTGTGAAGCCACTGGGGACAGAGGAAGAACATTCCTCAGATGATAGTCTTAGGTTGGGTTTCCTAGCTCAAGGCTTTGTAAAGGAAGCCAGTCCCTGTCTTCCTTGCCCACCAAGAATGAGATCAGAGCTTCATCCTAAGCCTCAGTGGCATCATTGTGTCACCACACCTATCAGACTACCACAGAAAGTCACATGACTTCACTGGAAACCTAAGGTGGCCCTTGGGTCTGTCATCGCTGAAGGATTTGGTCACCTATTTTCTTCATGGTGTGACCTGAATCTCTGAGCAGTCTGTCTCCCTGCAGTTGCATAACAGACTCCTGGACCTGCCACGCAACGCATTACCTCTTGCCTGCCATCAGCTGGTGTGGCTGACATGAATCTCTAGGACTCCTGCTGGCTGACTGCAGGGCAGTGGGAGTCAGTCTCTCTTAACTGTCTCAGCACCTGTCCCACAACAGTGTGACTTGTAGTGTGGTTAGTGGACTCCTTGGGGTCCTTCTCTCTGGTATCACAAGGTAGGGAGCAGGAACCAGAGCTTTTCAAGTCTCCAGTTTGGTCCTGAGCCAGCATCCCATCTGTGGGCTTCGTTGATTGGGAGCTGGTCACAGGTATGAGTGACAGAATGGGCTCTCTCTTCCCAGGATGGCCAGGATCAGATGCACCTCCCAGGAGCCTCCTCCTTCTACCCTGTTTCTCCTGGCCCTAGCCTGTGGCACCCGCCTGACTCTCATCCTCTAGACCTTAGAGACCGAATGCTTGAACTCAGCTGGTGTCAGGCAGACCAGGTGAGGGGACACCCCTGCGCTGAACACCTTTGGGTAAATCCTTTTGTCTCCCTGAGTTGTGGTAGATACACAGTGGTCTATTTCCTGGGGTTCCCTGCAAGGCAGATAGTCACAGTACATATATGCCTAACAGTACAGCCTGTGATGGGACATAGAACATGCCGGCATTTGGTCATAGGGCTTTTCTGGCTAATACTCTGTCCTTTTTGGCATCTGGGGTATCTCAGTCATGCCAGAGATCCTAAGCATGCCCTTTGACCCTGGGCCTGTGATGTGATGTGACTGTTCTTCCTACCTAAGCCTCCAGCCATTAGCCCACGTCCTGGAGCAAAGCAAACACTGCCCTGCCAGTGGAAGAGCCAGGGCCAGTGCCCACCAGCTGTAATGAATGAATGGAGTGTTCACAAGTGTGGGTCAGGTCAACTGGAGTGAATTCAAATGGTGCTTACCTTAGGCCAATCCGAATCTCTCCCTCTAACTCCTTCCCCAGGGCAGACGGGACAGATGCTTATGTAAGGAAGATGGTTGATGGAGCATCCTTTCCTCTTTCCTCTGTCTCACACAGCTTCAGCATCTCACTGTGAGTGGCAAGGGATTGGACAGAGGGGTGTAATCTCTGGTACGGGCTGAAGATGCTCCAGACCTGCTCTCCTTCCTCAATAAGATTATTTTTTGTCTTAAGCCAGCTACATGGTCCTGGTTGCAAAGCCAGGACTCAATGAGAGCGAAGCCTGGGGTGCAGACGAGTGAAGCCCCCTAGTCTTAGTCAGGTCTGGCTGCTTTCTGATGTACCCTTAGTGAGGCATGAAAATTCTCAGGTTTACTTTTTTGAACTTGTTTGCATATGAAATGGTGCTAAATACATCAAACCCTAACAAAAGCCTTAAGAAATAGGAGACAATATATGCAAATTGCATTTACTCCCTGACCTCAATAAATGCCTGTTATTACTGCCTTGCAGAACACAGTCCTTTGTAGGAGATAGGATGCAATAAGGTGCTATTGTTATTTTTTATTTATTTTTGGACATCATTTAGAGGTGGCCAAACACTCTTCTGAAAGCCTTGTTGTATAAAACATCACAGCAATGAATGGAAGTCTAGAGAGAGAACATTCCACAGGCCCAGGCCCTCTTCCCCTCCCCTGTATTTGGAGTCATGCAGGTCTTTTGAAACCACCCATGCCCAGCTGGCTCACACACCCTAAGCCCCTAAGTCAGGGTGTGTATGGCTTCTCCTAGCCACCCAGTCATTAACTGGGTTGGGAGTTAGTTTTTCTCTTTATTCTTGAGGAGCTAGATGTCCCTCTGAGCTCCTAGCTTTTAGCAACAAGAAGCAGCGTTGCGGGAGCAACTTTCCCAGTAAAAGCCATCACTGCCAGCCCTCTGCTCTGATAAGCCAGGCTTCATGCCCCTATGTTTTCTTATAACTCCCCAGAGCAGTGTTAGTTCAGGAGACCGAGTTTCTGTGCCCAGTTGAGCTGTTTAGCTCAACAGAGATGTCTGATGCTCTCGTGGCAGTCCAGGCTGCATCGTTCCTCCTCACTGAGGTCCTGGGACTCAGATCTCTCTTGTCAGCTCATGGCCCTTGTGGCTTCAACAGTATACGGGCAAGGAAGGGGAAGGAAATGTTGGCTTCATAACCACCTTGTCACTCACTTTCCCTGCCAACACTCTCCTGTGGCCACACCTCCTCTTTTGGGACTCTGAGAAATGCTTTCCCAGGGTATCATGGGGGTCTGTCTGATGGCACAGAGCAGGGGATCATGGGAGTCTAACTGATGGCACAGAGCTGCAGTTTGGTGAATGATGAACATTGTTCACTATGAGCAAAGAGCATTCTTCTCATTCCACACCTGGGGAGACAGGCTCAGGGAAAGTGAGGCAGCTGGACTGTATGTCTTGACCACTGTGGGCAGGAGAGGCATGTCCAGGGCACGTTGGGCACTTTGGAGACTATCAACCATGGAAGACAAAGTAGTACGGCAGATATGGAGGAGCTAATTATTTCAGAGACAGAATAAGGCCTTAGAAACTTGCCCCCTCCCCCACCCCGGAGAAAACATCATAACCACAGAGAGGCAGATGCTTACAGCAGGTGACATCAAATGTTGGGAAGTACAGTCCTGAGGCTTCTCTTGGGCTCTGAGATTCAGCGGTGTGAAGGTTTATCTGGCTCCAGCACCAAAGGTTAATGATCCCAGCTCAGACCTGCCTACAAGGACACCACTGTTCACCAAAGCACAGTGTCTAATTCTGAAAGTAGAAATGATGGGAGTGTCCTTCTGTGGGAGGATGCTGAACAAGTAAGTTGCAGTTAAGCCAGATGACAGAGTGAAAATCCTAATCAAAATAACAGGGAGCATGGTGAATCACACAGATAAATATAAGAACATGATGCAGTCGCGGGTAACAAAGAATGCAGATGTCCTTTGCATTTCCACAGCAACTGGGACCCCAATGCATCCTAACAACAAATAAGAAGTGGGGAGACAGGGAGCAGCAGTTTTGTTTTGATCCATGGCAAAGAGGACACAAGACAAACCATAACCCAAGAGTAGAGACAGGCAGGTAGGTGGGCACAGGGTGTCACTGTGTGCCAGAGCGGAAACCACTTGTGGGACAAGCGCTGGGTCAAAAGTCCTGGCCTGTGATGTGAATTCCTGATGCTCAATGTGGGCATCTTAGGAAAGAAGCTGGGGTGGTGGGCCTGTACTATAAGGAGGGGCTCCCCCCTCTAAACTGGGACCAAGATATTTGCTGAAGCATAGGTATAAAATATGGGGTATAGCCAGTTCAGCCCTTATGAAACATCTGGGGATTTCCTTTGAGGTTCAGAGGCTGAGAGGGATGAGCAGGACCCGTGAACACCAGCCAGGGTCTCTGCCCACTAAGCCTGCAATCACTCCACCCTCCTCCAGTGAGCCGAGGATCAGTCCAGTTTGGCTGGTCGTCCACTCGTCTGCTTATCTTCACTGTTCTCTTTGATCTTGACTGTTGTTGATGGAGGTTCCTTTCAGGTGTCGTGTTGGGATGTATGCCATGACATTCTACCACATTGACTGGACCAATGTCCTGTGCCTGAAGGTCATTAGCAAGGGCCCTATTCTGGTCTGCCCAATCTGAGGTGCTCAGGACTGCTGCTGGCTGTGACCCATTATTGCCTGTCTTTGGGTTCTTCTTCCTGGTGTGGTAGGAGACATGGAGCTAAAATGGTGAATCCTCTAGAGGCGCCACCTCCCCAGCATTTGTTAAGTGCCACAGTGGCACAGATGAGGCTCCACTGCCGGGGGCACTGGGCGTCTGTCTTGGTTGGAAGCCTGAAAGACACTGTCATACACAGCCAACTGCAAGGGAGCTGCAAATGGAGCCAGCAGACCTTGGAGGCTGCCATGGTTCCCAGCCAGAGTGAGTCCAGCCTTACTTGGGATGGAGGGCTTCCATAGAAGCCCTGGAGCTGTCTGCTCTGAAGCAGGGATCACACGGCTCAGTAGGGCTGTCCCCGTAGAACGTGGAAGCTCATTGTATGCCTTCATTCTGAGACTTTGGAAGAACACAGTGACACTCTTATTTTGTTTTTAGATGGCACAGATTCATTTAAGATAGACTTCGCAGGAGGTGAGCTCACCTGCCCCCTAGGGACTGTTCCTGACCACTCAACATATTTAAATCGAGTTTTCAAATCTTGCAGTTATTGTTTTTTTTCCCGCTTTTGGCTGTACCATATCCGGCAGAAACCGCCTTTGTGGAATACAGATTCCGAGACAGGCTTTTGAAGCCAGAGACACCACTCCGTCTAGACGGTGGGGTGTTTTGACATTAATGTGAGGTGTACATGCTGAGAGTTCACTCCTTTTCCCTTCTTAAGCACATTTCAGAGAAAGTCACCTGGTCAGGAAAACTTAAGCCTCGGGCTCACCCAGAGCAGTGTATACTAGTCAGTGGGTGACTGTCTACCCACCAGCATGGCTGTTTGGGCCTCCTCCAATGGTGTCCTGACTGGACACACATCAGTCACTCACCCTTCGGGCTTCAAGCCAACTGGTGCTCATCTGATACACGCCAGTGAGGGGAGCTTCAGTCTGACACACTTCTCTGGCGTCCCTATTGAGAGTATCAACAGCCTCGCACCTGACCAGGCTTCAGCCTTGCACCTGACCTGGTGGCGCTTTCATTTCCTCCTGAGACGGCTATTGGGCAGGACTAAGAACGCTGCTACAGAACCTCCCAGAATCCTCAAAAGTTAGCTGTTCCCTCTAAGGAGGACTCACAATCCACAGAGCACAGTTCAGGCCTTGATGTGAGCCAATCACTTTGTTTTCAAAGCAATAACTTGGCTGAGGCTCTCAGGTTTCCATTCATTCGTGGTAGAGTGAGAAAAACAGATTTGATGCAACATTTTTTTTGGAACTTTTAAAATCTAAATATATAAAAATATGTGTCTTGCAATCCAGACACTCAAATCTGCAATGAGAAATTTCCCTTTTGCTTCCAATAAAGATTCTTTGGTTGAGTTAGAACATCATACAGAAAAGCAGCCTCGGTGGGACCAAGAGTGCTTAGAGGGTAACTATGATGCTCAAGAACTGGAGCTGGAGTTGAGGAATTTTAGGAAAACACAGAGAAATGACTGGACGCTACTAAGGCTCCTCCGTTGGTGAATGTCTCAGTGAATTGCCGTGGTGTGGTAAAGCCCTTGCTCAAGTTTCTCTTAGTCCATTTTATCCTGGGCCCTAAGCCCAAGTGTGATGCTGCAGATTTGAGTGCTGTGAAGAGATGCCATGACTGCTTCCGGGTGAGAAGGCGCAAGTTCCCCACCAGAGGAAAGGAAGTTCTCATGTGCTGGGGATGCAGAGATCTACCGTAAGTTGTCAAAGCTGTTCTCTCCGTGTGCCCACATTAAGACCAAACCTTTTAGGTATCCATAGGAGAAAGTACCAGATATAGAAGACTCAGTACCACCAGAGGCCCAGGACCTGGAGCCTTAGAACAGACTCAAATGGGGCTGTGTCCTGATGGATATGCTGGGCTGTTCAGGATGCTCAGGACGCTCCCCAGAAGGAACAGAGGCCCATCCAGTCCCTGAACATCAGTGAACTTGTCCGTGGTGTTCTCTTTCTTACAGACCACTGTGCTGGAAGTTCAGCTGCTCGCTGCTCCTTAACTCCTTGTCCCTGATCTGGCCCACAAGGCCCTGCCTCCTCTGTCTCCAGCTTCCTAGCCACCCCCAGCTCTTGGTAGGTAATTAAAAACACTGCCATGATGCTAGCAAAATAGGCCAGGGGCCAAAGGTGCTTGCCACTAAGCCTGCCCAGAACCCACATCCTGAAAGGAGATATTCGACTCCCAAAAGTTGTCCTCTGAGTTCCATAATTTGCTGTGGCATTTGTGGGTAGACACACACACACACACACACACACACACACACACACAAAACATGCACATAGAAAGAAATACTGCCCTGACACTGCTTCTGTACACCCCTCGTTTTCCGTCCTCATTTTTGGTCTCATCTGACCACTCACAGGCATCGTGTCACGAGGCAGGCTTCCTCCACTGCCCAGGGTTTGTTTCGCTAAAGTTAATGAGCCCAATTATAATCAAAAGTGGTAGGCTGAGCTGAAGTCTACATTTCATGCTGCTACTTGTAACGAAGGCGTTTATGCCTAGGCAGAATGGCCAACCACGGGCTTTTTTGACAGTCAGTTAAGGCTTTTAGAACAAGTAGCTTCCACGCTGGCAAAAGCATGTTTAAAAGCCAGACAATCATGATAATGGGATGCATGCTCACATTCCAGAACATCCCCAGGAGTGAACAGAAAAATATCTTTTCTTTAGTGGAGAACAAGTTCAGGTATTTAAATCAAGTGTGAGTCACCCGGGTGTGTGGGCCCAGGGAGCCTCAGGAAGGAGAGTCTCTCTACAGGGAAATCCTTGGCTGTGCCCTTCTGTGCATACTTTCAGTTTGGAAGTCTCACTGACAGGAGACTCTGGGGCTGAAGGCCTGTTGCTTCCAGTGCTCAGTTACTCTGAAGAGAGTTCTGTCACAGCCAGGTGACAAATAGGCATCTGTTTCATCCACAGCTGTCTTGAGATATTGGTAACCCAATCCAGGCTACAGAAGTGTAATGAAGGTCTCTGGAGTTTTGAGAAGCATGACCAGCTTCAAGGCTGGGGCAGGAATGTCGGAAGTTCCAGAGAGCCCTCAGTCATGATGAGTCCCCAGCTGGCTGCCATGATCCTGTAGTCATGATGGACCAGCGGATGTGTTTTCCCACACACAGGATAAGCAGGCCTGACAGGTAGGGACTGGGGAATCAGCGATCCTAAAGACAGGTCCTCCTGGTGAGTGGCAAGACTTCTGGCAAGGAAGGAGCAGTGGGGTGAGTAGCCAATAGTTTTGTGGTCAAAAGCTGTCAGACACAGAAGGAGGGGGACTGAAAAGACTCTCCTTGCAGGTTGGAGCTGGGAAGCAGAGGTCCTGGGTTCGAGCATCCTAAAGGACACTCCAGGGCCACAGGAAGCACAGGCTTAGGGAGCCTGCTTCTGGATGGGCAGCCAGGCAAGTGTGGCAGGGAGAAGGGGCAAGCTCCTGGAGCAGTGAGTGAGGCTTCTTCATGAGGAGCCCTGTGTCACAGAGCCTCCAGGGATCAGTGTCTCAGAGATCAAGGAGCACAGAAGCCGGAGGTCCAGGCCTCCATTCCAAGGCTTTGGAAGAACAATGGGACCTCAGTGGGACTCGAGCCTCCAGGGTTTCAGAGAAAATAGCAAAATCTTGTATGTGAAGGAGAAACAGGGGCTTGGCCTGCCCAAAAACACCTCTCTGCAGGGAAGCTTTGGGTCTGTGAGGTTCCTAGCTCAGGTTTCATGTCCTTTTCCCACATCCTTTGGCATCTCCACACTTCCTGCTTCTCATGGGCACAGGAGCAGCCATTGAACACATCCCCCATCTTAGGCATGTGACGTCCCTCTGGATCTCTTGGCCAACTCCCTTCTGTTGGAAATGGCTCAACTCAGTACCATTGGGGCAGTCTTTTCTTTATTCCGAACACACTGTTATGGGGACATTGTCTACTCCTGGTTTTGGACCCTCCTGGACTTGTTGATGCTGGGCCTACAGGGTTAGAAGTGTGAGTAATAGTGGGACAGTAGATGAAGCCTCAGGGTGACGCATGGGTGGAAGGGGCAGTCAGACAGCTGTGAGAGAGAATACCGGAGCAAACCTGGGTACCCTGTGGTGCTTTGAATGAAAGCACCGATCCTTCTGAGGAATCTCAAGAGCCTGTGGAGCTCACCCCAAATTTGTAAAAGTATCATGATATAGTTTATACAAATAAATGTCCAAGAGGTGAGACATGATGATACTGCTTTGTAATATCTAATACCTTGTTTGCTAATTAAAAAAAATAATCGAAAGAAAAGAAAGAAGATTTTAAGAGAAGGGAGAGAGACAAGAAAGAAACAAAGATAGACTATCATATTCCTAATGTATTTGTACAGGATTTGAGTCATTAACGCGCGCGCACACACACACACACACACACACACACACAGGATGTAGAGAAGCTGGGCTTGGATCAGCCAGTAGCATGCTCACCCTGCATGCCAGAAGCCCCATTGCTCAATTCCAGCACTATTATCCCAGCATTTTTTTACTCTGGAGATAGAGGCACGGGGAGCAGGAGGTCAAGGCCATAGGAAGTTCCAGATCAGCCTAGGATACCCCAGAACCTGTGTCAAAAAGAAGAAGAGAAGAAGGAGGAGGAGGAGGAAGAAGAGGAGATAATAATAAATAATTTCACATTTTAAAACCTGGAGTGTGCTTTCCTTGCTTGCCTTTCTAAAGATGAGTGATGCTCTGTTCAACAGAGAGCCCTTCCGTTTTGAGTTGGGGTAAAGGGTAGAGAGTGAGCATTTTTCCAGAGAGAATTTCTTTCTTCTACTTTCTGGAATAAAAACAAAATTAACACACAACCTTGGGTATTCAGATGGAATCACAATTAGACAGACACAAGACTTCAAAGCCAGGGACTGCCAGGGAAAGGCCTGCCTGGTGTTAGTTGGGAGTTCTTTCTGGGTCCCTAGCTCTGAAGCAGGCCTTCTGTCTACCCTGACTTGATTTCAGGGCTTTAGAAAACCTGCTTCTCTGGGACCTCAGTTAACAGGGTTGGCCTACATGGATAAGATGGGTGATCTTCCCCAAAGAAGGCTGGGGGGCCATGTTTAAGACCCCCTCCCTTCACAATCCCTGGATTTATTGGTAAGATAGACATCAATGACCTTGTTTTGATTCTGGTAACTTTCACCTGTTTGGGGTGTGAAAGGAACTGGAAGTGCAGACTGCAGAGGTACAGGGGAGGGCAGGGAGGGTTCCATTTCTCATTCAACTCATAAGTCTCTGAAAGACAGGGTGGTCCGTCCAGTACCACAGCAGTGCAAAGACAACAGGCAGTGGCCCTCCCACTTAACCACACCTCCCTCTCCACCCTGCACCTGCTCACAGTGGAACCTGCTGCTAGGGAGAGAATGAGGCAACTTCAGCGCAGAGGTGCCATGTCATCACAGGGACAGTCATAAGATCTGGGTGCTGGACCAAGGATCCCTTCTCTTCTTCAGTGCCCTATGGCTAGGGAAGACCTGAGCCCCAGATACAGAAGTACAGCTGGAGACCGGATGGACAAATTGAGATACCAAAGCCTACAGTCAGGGAGGGACCTGGAGAGTTGCTATTTCCTGATGGAGCTAACCCAGGTCACGACCCATGCCCTGCTCCACCAGCTGAAGCAGGCTGGTTTCTGGGGAAAACTAGACAGGTGACCAGAGGCTCCAGAGAGGTGGAGATGCCTCAGCAGAGACTCTCCTGATTCTGCATGGCCCAGAACAAAAATTTCTAGTCGATATGGTGTTTTAACTCTTCAGACCCCAGGCACACTGAATGACTTGTTTCTCAAGAGGAGGACAGAAGCTACCCCTGTAATCGTAGTGTTAGCTCAGTGGGCTTCCTTCAGGATTCTCTCTTTGCTTTTAAGATTTCACATGAAAGGATTTTTTTATGAATCTGAACAGATTTATAATGCATATTTGAGAATATCACATTCTAAACTTTAGACTAGACAGAAATATGTGGGGGAGGGAGAAATTTGCTGTATATTTTTATCTCCTCATTTTATAAAATATCTATTTCATGTACTTTCTCATTTTAATCAATTTTCATGCTGTTCTTGCTTCTGTTCTTTATGTCTTTCATCTAACTCTTATCAAATAAATGGCTTGTGTATGTTTTGCCCCATGATAGAGGTTACCCCTCATTCAGTTGTTTTATTTTACTTTGTTTTATTGTGTGTGTGCACAAATTTCTGGTCTAATTGAACTTTTCTTGCTTTTGATTTTGGGAATAATATTCAATAAATGATTGTCCAAGATAAGAAAAAAAAGATCTCACATTGATGAACACACACATGAATGTGCAGTGTTCATGTGGGTATGTGTGCATCAGCTACTTGCATACGTACTTGTGTGTCTGCCAGTGCGCATGCTTGTCATTATTCATGTGTGCATGTCTTTCTGTGTACATGTATATATGTTAGAGCTAAGCTGGGAAGTACTGCCCTGCCTGTCACTCTCTGCAGGCAGCTTGGGTGAGTGAAGCCTGGGTAGAGGATGCTGTGCTACCATGGACTGCTGAGGTGTCTGTTTCTGGTGCCTAGACTCTGCCTTGGGCTTGGCTTTAAAGGAGTCTGCTTAAGAACCTCCCAATTTTATTAAACCCCTAAAACAATCTCAAAACAAAGATGCATCATTTTTTTTTCCTTATGGAGCCTGGAGGTAGCCACAGGGCTTCACTTAACAGCATAAGGGTTACTCGGGACTCTTATCAAACAGGAGTTTGTGTGTCACTGACAAATACAATTTGAAATAAAATCTGAATTACAGTAGTAGTAGTATGGCCACCAGTGCTTGTTCCTAGGGAATATGTGTCATAATATCAGGGCTTCTTAATTTTTTTTTCTGCTTGTGACCTCTTTTCTCTTTAACACAACCTCAGGTATACAGAACACAAAATTGATACACAAATAAAACAGCTACTGACAATAAATCATAAAGAAACTTATTTTAAAACAACTCTTTTGTATAGATACAATTTTACCATTTATTAAAGATTAAAGGAAATTTGCATACTTATGAGATGGATATATTTGCATACTAATAAGATGATTTGCTTATTTTTACATAGAGAATTAAATCTTGCCTGAAGATTTAATACCTTGGGACATAGAGCATCTTCAACATTTTTTCCTTTTTTAAAAATTAATTTAGTTCTTTAACAATTTCATATATGTATGTGAATCATTTTGATTATTTTCTACTCCCAATCTCTCTTATCTTCCTCCCATCCTTACCAACACACCCTTCCTCTACTCCTAACCAATTCATTTCCCAGACTCAGGACTTTTGGTTTGGTTTTTGGACTGATTTAGTACCAGGATCCTCTGTGTGACCATTAGGATCACCAGTGTGCACACAACTCTCCTGCTCCCCAAATCTATCAGTAGGAAATAGTTCAGCTCAGTGAGTCCTGGCCTTCCTCTGTCCATGCTGACTGCTGACTGGCACCTCCTTATGCAGTCCCAGTGTGGGCATCCACCAGTGCTGCAAGTTCCTTGTTATAACTGCTATGTGTGCCCAGGAGATGGTATTTCACAGCCCTTTGCCTGTCGTAAGTCTTTCTGCCCCCTATTAGTGAGGTTGATCAATATTTTGATTTTATAATTGTCACAGACTAGAACTTCACATGAGTAAATAGTCCAACATGGCAAGAGCACACTTAGGGTCATTTCAGAAATTGTTAGAAATTTTGTCCTAATCTCAAACCAAAATTTATGATGCAATATTTTTAAATTCAACTCAAGTCAGCTATGTCAAACATTCTGATACAAAGATGTACTGAAGCAAAGCTATACTGAGGAACTATGGTAGAAATGTATCGTTCTTGTCTGTAATTAAGTCATTATTTCCACGAGAGCAGAGAACTTTGTATATACAATAAAAACCCTGCAAATAATAAAGGTGATCTTGACTCGCAGGCCTGAGTCTTAGACTGCGCTGGCTGGTGACTCCTGGCTTAGTGGCACATGCAGTGTGACGTGGACACACGGTGTGTCAGGAACCAAAGCTACAGGGAAGGGCCAGCATTGCCAGGCACCTCAGGCAGATTTGGAATTAATTTTTGGTTCTTGTGCATCCAGGAACTTCTCACTGTTACCACCTGTGTTGTTTCAGCATTTAATCACACGACACCATGTGAGTTTGCGACCCACACGACTCCCTGTGGGTTTGTGACCCGCACGACTCCATGTGGGTTTGTGACCCGCACGACTCCATGTGGGTTTGTGACCCGCACGACTCCATGTGGGTTGCGACCCACACGACTCCATGTGGGTTTGTGACCCGCACGACTCCCTGTGGGTTTGCGACCCGCACGACTCCATGTGGGTTTGTGACCCGCACGACTCCCTGTGGGTTTGTGACCCATAGTTTAAGCCGCTCAGACCTGCAGCTTCTTGCTCTCTCATGCCACAGCTTGGAACACAGCATCTCTTGAAGGAGCTGATTTTAACGTTAAGACAACTGACACAACTACTTTCTTGTTCCCAGTTCCCTGCATGGAACTAGAAGCTGCACTAGAAGCCCAGAGCACAGGTCTGCATGGGAAAAGGGACTATCTTTCAAACCCTAAGAGAGCACAGAGGACCTAAAGGGCGAGGCAAGGGAGAAGGGACACAGCATATGTCTGAGTTCTCAAATACACAGTTCCCGGAGCCCAACACAACCCAGGGCCCCAGCAGCCTGTGCTCACAGAGACGAATTCAGCAGGGTTGGGGGTGGCCTTAATGTGTGTCCTAGGTAGCTGCACCCAGAAGGTGTCCTCAGGACACTCTTTGGGAATGGAGCAACCAAAGATTCGAGGAGTCCCTTGAATGGATCTTGGGTGTTGAGACCCTGCCACGTGTCCTGTTGACCTAGGAGCCAGATCTCAGGGAGCCCTTCCTTGGAGAAGAGTCACTGGGGCTTTCTTATGCCTTCTCACACCTTTCTTTTTAAAAACAGATGGCTGGGAACTAGGTCGACAAGGGGTATCCATCCACATCCCTGTGTCTCCTTGAGACCTATTTCTCAAATTAATATTTGACTTTAAAACAATAACGGCTAGTATGGTGTGTGCTAAGTTTCTGTGAGAAGCATTTAGATTTTTTTTTTGAGAAAGTCCTTGGGCTGTAGTGCACAGTGATGGTCTCCTCTACAAATGCCATCCCATAAACCTCACACCCACTCCCTCCTTTCCTGCTGTAGGTAGCTGTGATGGCTTGAATAGGAATGATCCCCATAGGCTCATATATTTGAATGCTTGGCCATTAGGGAGAGGTGCTACTTGACAGGGATTAGGAGGTGTGGTTGTTTTGGAGTTGGTATGGCCGTGTTGAGAAAAGTATCACTGGGGGATGATTCACCCCCGGCTTTGGTACAGAACTGGGTACCAGGGACTGAGATATTGCTATGACAGGTTGATAGTGCTTTTGTTTAGAGTGATATGGAACAGTTTGGGAATTTGGACTAGGAAAGCAACTGGACACTTTAAGTGAAGCTTAATAAATCATTCTAGTAGGAGTATGGAAGACAGTGTTTCTGAGGGTGATTTGAACTGTGGGGACCCAGCTCAAGAAGTTTCAGAGGGGAAGAATATTAGTATGTGGCCTGGAGATTATTCCTGTGATGTTTTGGCAAAGAATTTGGCTGCTTTTTGCCCTTGTCCAAAATATTGACCTGAGGCTTAATTGAAGAGTTTTAGATTAACGGTGTTGGCAGAGATTTTTTTCAGACAGCCTAGCGTTGACTGTTTTGCTTATTTATTAGTATATAGTCTTATGCATACTTAAAATGAAAAGAAGCAAGCAGAGCAAGGAAAAATACAAAATGTACACTTTGGGGAGAAAAGGGGCACCTGGAAATCCTATGCTCAAGGAGATTAACAGAAGAAAGCTCGATGCTAAATGTAATAAAGGCAGTGGTAACATCAGGGCAAGAACCCACCAGATAAACTTCCAACCTGTGAAGAGGAATTAATGAAAAACTGAGGTCAGGAGCACAGTGATGAACTCCTTTAGTCCCAGCACTTGGGAGGCAGAGTCAGGCAGATCTCTGAATTCGGTGCCAGCCCAGTCTTCAGATTTAATTCCAGGAGAGCCAAGCTTAGGCAGGGAAGAAAACCATCAAACACAGAAAGCTGGTGAGAATGTATTTGAACGAGGGGGCCATGTTCCAGCATCAGCAAGCAGAAGAGCTTGGCAGCTTCAGCCATGTGGTTCTGACTTTATAGTCAAGGATTGTTATGGAATCTTGTTATGTAAATTTACGGAAAATTGTTATGTAAAGGGATGATGGAATCTCCCTGCTCGACTAAGGAAAGTCACTAAGGCCAGGCATGTGTCAGGGGTGTCCCTGCTCAGAGGTCCAGGGAGACCATTGTGTGAAGCACTGAAAGTAAAGCTTAGATTTCACTGGAGACTCCAAGATGTTGGCGATGCCAAGGCTGTGGGACACCTGCTGAGGAGAGGCTATCAGGGAAGGGAATCAGCCCATGAGGGAAGTGTGTTGTAGTCCACAAAGCTGAAAGGAGATGGGGATCTGAAGAGTGCTTTGACATCAGATGTGGAGATGCAGTTTGATGTTTGCCTGACTGGTTTGAAGTCTTCGTTTGGTCCATTATTTCCTCACTATGCTCCCTTTCCCGCCTCTTGGAATGGCAATGTATATCCTGTGCCATTATATATTGGAATTATATGATCTGCTTTTTGAATTTGATTTTACTGGGGATTACAGTTAAGAGATTGCCATGAGTCTCTGAAGAGACTGAACTTTAGACATTTTGGCAATGCTGAGAGACTATTATAGACAATGGGGACTTTTGGAGTTGGACTAAATGCATTTCTGCATTATGATATGATGGCTACAAGCCTATTTGGGGGCTATGGACTGGAATGTGATTGTTTGAATAGGAATGGACCCCATAGACTCATATATTTGAATGTTTGGTCAATAGGGAGTGGTACTACTTGATAGGGATTAGGAGGCATGGCCTTGTTGAAGTGGGTGTGGCCTTGTTGGAGGAATTGTATTATCACTGGGGGTGGGATTTTGGGTTTCAGAAACCCAAGCCAGGTCCAGTGTCACTCTCTTCCTGCTGTCTGTAGATCCAGATGTAGAACTCTGTTACTTCTCCAGAACCACGTCTGCCTGTGTGCCTCCATGCTTCCTGCCATGAGGATAATTGGCTAAACCTCTGAATGCAAGCAAACCCCAATTAAACGCTTTCATTTGTAGGAGCTGCTGTGGTCATGGTGTCTCTTCACATTGTTACAACACTGGCTAAGACAGCTGCTTATGTCCACTTTGCCACTTACATGGTAAAGGCGTCTATGGTATCAGCATTAACTGTCAATTTGATAGTTCAGTTCCTGCTTCCAGAGTTTTGTCTATTGTGAGTATTTGTTGCTCTCATTGGTTTAATGAAGGACTAAATGACCTGAGAGACAAATTCCTGGGCACACGTACTAGCTCCTTTTCTGTGGCTGTGATAAACACCATGAGCAAAATCTCCTTGGGGGTGGAAAGGTTGCTTTTCATTTTTTATTTTCTAGCTTATTGGTCACAGTCCATCATCAAGGGAAATCATGGTAGAAACTCAAGGCAAGCATAGGTGGAGTTTTTCTTTGGGACTGCCGACTACCCAATAACTGACATGGAGACTTTTATTAATTATAAATGCTCAGCCGATAACTTAGGCTTATTACTAACTAGCTCTTACAACTTAAATTGACCCATATTTCTTATTTATGTTCTACCAAGTGGTAGTACCTTTCTTCAGCACAGCATGTTCATCTCCTGCTTCTTCTGCATCTGGCTGCTGATTCCACCCTCCTTCATGTCTGCACATGCTTTTTGTCTAAAAGTCCAACCTAACTTCTGCCTGCCTAGTTATTGGTCATTTAGTCCTTCATTAAACCAATGAGAGCAACAAATACAATAGACAAAACTCTGGAAGCAGGAACTGAAACAGAGGCCAGAAAGAAACACTACTTACTAACCTACAGCCCAGGGCTTGCTCAATTTGTTTTCTTATATACCGTAGGGCCTCTTGCTCCAGGCACTTGCTGGAGGCACCATTTATGGTGGAATATGCCTTTCCACATCAATCATTAATCAAGAAAATGCCTCTCAGACTTGCCAGCAGGTCAGTCTAATAGAGATAATTTCTCAACTGAGGTCCCCTCTTCCCATGTGACTTTATCTTGTACCAAGTTAACAAAAACTGGCAAGCACAACATATCTGTGAGGGGTTATCTAGATTAGGTTGAGATGGAAGACTCACCCAGAATGTGGGTGCTAGCACCTCATTCTGAAGAGAAAGTAGACTTCAGCTGAGTACCTGACCAAAGCACTCACTCTCTGCTTCCTGTGATCACAGTGTGACCAGTTGCCTTTCTCCAGCTGCCATGAATTCCCCACCCTGATAGCCTGTGCCCTCCAGCTGAGAGCCCTGTTGAAGAGAATTTATAAATGTAGACTTAGGAATAATGTGCAGTCTTCCTTATGATTATGCTCCATGTTCAAAAATAAAAAATACACATAAAAATATAGCTGAGTCCTTAGTGTTACAAGTGGCTGACACATTCTTTCCAAGGTTCACCAAGGGCAGTGCAAGGCTTTAATAAGGCAGCTTTCAGTTACTGAGTGAAAAGCACATGGGTAAGAATAGGTCTGAATTCCACCCTTGCTTGTGTGAGGACAGCATCACTGTAGGACAGTACCACTGTAGGACAGTACCACTGTAGGACAGCATCACTGTAGGACAGCACCACTGTAGGACAGCACCACAGTAGGACAGTACCACTGTAGGAGAGTATCACTGTAGGACAGCATCACTGTAGGACAGCACCACTATAGGACAGTACCACTGTAGGACAGTATCACTGTAGGACAGCATCACTGTAGGACAGCACCACTGTAGGACATACCACTGTAGGACAGTACCACTGTAGGACAGTATCGCTGTAGGACAGTATCACTGTAGGACAGCACCACTGTAGGACAGCATCACTGTAGGACAGCA
>JAQHUG010000118.1:4068377-4094479 GCA_028555095.1 Dicrostonyx torquatus | reverse complement strand
TAACCCAGCACAGGTGGATCCAACCTAAAGGCTAAGGTACCTTCAACTGACCTGCCTCTGGTTGGGCTTACACAAGAAAAGAGCAGGTAAGATGTCAGAGATCAGCCCTTGGCCAATCAGGTGATGACAGGCAGGTCCTTGCACAAGGTCCACGCCCTCTCCAAGGTCACAGAGCTATGAGGTCATCTGTGTAGGCAGAACAAGTGGAGGGTCACAGGCAGGCCTGGTGCAGGGCTGCAATGGCTTGGTTCCTCAGATCAGTGATGTGATCTGGAGAGGTGTGTGTCCCTCAGTACACCCGTGCAGACTCCCAGAGCCATGCAGGGCAACTCCTCAGCCTGCCTCTAGACCTGGGTCCCCTTTTCTATGACGGCCTAGAGCTAGCTACTCAGGGACCTGGCCCCTGCACAGACCTCTCCCAAACCACCTTGGCCTCTGTGGCAAGGGTCTGTGAAGGTTGCTGTGTATAGCTGGGCTCTCAGAGTCAGCAAGGTGTCACCTTACTCAAGAGGCACACTAGGCTCATGTCTGCATCGGACTCTGGAAGCAATTGCAGAGGAACTGTCACTTTCTACCCCAAACTCATTGCCTTCCAGGCTGCTTTTCCATGCCACCTACCCTACTGGCATCTTGACCAGGTGGAGCCAGATCACAGGGGAGCTTCTTAGGGAGGGGATTTCCTGCTTCCTCTCAGAACAGCGTGAACAATGAAGCCCCGCTGCTGAGAGGAAAACTGAATTCTGAATTCTGAGGCACAGAGAGTGCCAGGCAGTGGCCCGAGGTAGCTTCTCTGGCCACAGCTGGCTTTCCGATGACATTGAAATATGCCATGTGACAAAGGGGAATGCTCGTCTCTTTCAGGTTAGATGCTTTCTTTCCTATTTTGTGACTTTAAAAAGAAATCCTTTACTGCTTAGGCAACTGTCTGAGTTGGGGCTTTTATTGCTGTGAAGAGACGCCATGACCACAGCAATTCCTACAGAGAAAGCATCTAATTGAGCTGGTGGCTTACAGTTTCAGAGGCTCAGGCCATTATCATCATGATGGGGAGCATAGCAACATGCAGGAAGTTGTGGTGCTGGCTATATCTTGATCAGAAGGCGGGAAGTCAACCAACTGTCACACTAACTGAAACTTGAGAAAAGAGACTTCAAAGCCCACCCCATAGTGATACACTTCCTTCAACAAGGTCATACCTACTCCAACAAGGCCACACCTCCTCATAGTGTCACTCCTTTGGGGGGTCGTTTTTATCAAACTACCATAGCAACTATTCAGGTAAGACACATAGACAGGAATGTGGGAAGGTGGGGGGGGCACACACATGGAATGCCTAGAAGAACATACCAGGGGGTTGGCCCACTATGTACAAGGGGTCAGTGTAAGGACCAGAAGCCATGGTCTGCCCCATTATCTGCCCCCAGGACTAGGCCCCTGCTCCCTTCTAGAAGGAGCCTGTGTTACTGAGGTATGGACAAGCCCCAGAGCTCTGTCTATCACCAAGGACATACACATTTTCATGTTAGCCAAAATTAAGAAAGGCCCAGGCTCTGGGGCCTTGTTGGACCATTTTAACAGATACTTAATAAAATCTGTGTTTAGAGGCATTAAATAATTGAAGTGTCCTTCATCTGTACTTGCTGTTAAAATGGAGTTCTAAGTGCCACTGGAGGAACTGTTCATGAAGGACTGTTTCATCCTCACAGGCCCCCACAGGGCTGTAGTTTCTGTTCTCTGCCCAGTGACCAGGCTTGAGGGAGGGAAAAGATACCAACTTGGGATCTCTGGTTGTGAAGCTCATGCTGTTTCCACCAAGCCCATCACTGCTACTCTGAATGCCAGCCCCACCAGTATCTCCAGGAGGCTGGAAGCAGGTGTAATACAGGCTGCAGGCTTGCTCTTTTAACTTCAGCACAGTGGCTGCATCTTAATCTACTGCTTTTTCAGCCAGCAACGGTGACTCCGCAGCTACCAGCCCTGCTTCTCTGGCAGCTGACAGGTTTCCTGGTGATAATTCTGCTCCTTGCACGTACTGACCCTGTTGCCACTGCTAAAGGTAGCTTTACCTAAATCTCTATCATTCTATTTACAAATAAGACTTGAGATTCAAAGGCTGGGATGACAACCTACTAACTCAGAGAGGCTGGTAGCAACTAGCCAACCTCCTCTCCTTGCTGGCATCTCAGGAAGAGCCCATCCTTCTGCTCCGTCTAAACGAAAAAGGGCATACCATTCCAAATCGTTGCCCGCCATTTCCTGTGCCCGTCTACTTCTTCCAGATGCCCTCTGATTTCTTTCTGTCAACTAGTTGCTCATTTGACCTCCTGACCCAAGGTTAACCTTCTTTAATTAATGCAAACGCAAACTCTGGGTTCATGGTGTGATTGAATACCCCCAACATAGACTGGGGTAGGGAGAGAAATGGAACAGATCTCATGCCTGACATTGGGTGGAGGAGCAGAGCTGAGAAAGCTGTCCATCGGCAGTCTCCAAGGGAAGGGGGCATGATGTCAGAGAGTTGGGAGGTTGTGTGCAGATGGAAATGAGTAGACGGAGCCTGTCCAAGTGACCTTTGAACCAGCCCAGGAACCCAGCATAATGGCATAGCTAGGTATGGGGTCCAGTTGGCTTCCAGGGAGAGTATGTTCAGTTTATGAAATAAATAATGAGGAGAAAGTTGAGTGTTTTGATGAACAAACAAAATCCTACAGGTGACTAAGGAATGCTGAGAGCAGGAAAAATGGTCTTCCCCAGGGACAAGCATGGCAATCAGTTGTCCAGTGTCAAAGGGTTAGCTCTGAAAACATATATACAAGTAGCATCATACAGACCAAGCAGGTTATATTTAGGAACACATGCACATATACATATATGCATTTCAATAGCAATTAGTGAAAAAAAGAGTTCATGAATTTAAAAGATTTTGTAAGGAGGAGATACGGGAGGGTTGAAGGGAAGAAAGGGAGGGAGGGATGATGTAATTATATTATAATCTCAAAAACTTAAGAAGAAGTGAATGATTGAATAAAAGAATGAATAACTTAATTAGAGCATCAAAGAACAGTGGCATCAAGGCATGCATAGGAAGGAAAAGAGGAGGATGGAATAAAACACAAGAAATAAGGGAGGGAAACAGGAAAACAGAGGAAGATAGGTCAGGTAAGAACAACATATGGGCTTGCTGTGACAAGCCTGGGGGCCACTAGCCTTTCACTGGGTGGCTCGGGGCCCCAGGAGTATCTCTGCCTGTGATCTGCAGGGTGGGTGGGGGCACTTGGGTTTTATAGTACACCATAGCAAGGGCTGGACCAATCACAGCCTGAGCCCCACACAGGATGCGTAGCTGATCATCATCCAAACTGAACAGCAACATGTCACCGCTGCCTCCCTCATCCAGCACCATGGCCAATGTCATTGTTTCTGTAGGCCCGGGGGAAGGTTCCAGCAGAGCCACATGATACATCACGTGTGTCTTGCCTGCTGACATCTGGCTTTGGTTTCACAGTCTCTCCTGAACATGAATCAAACCCGTTCTCTGGAACAATATTCACCAGAAACACTGGTCATTAGCATGAACAGATGGCCCTGTGCTGGGCCAGCAGAGCTGTGGGGCTCAGGCCTACCAGGGTGGGAGAATCTATGCCCATCCCTGGCTCTCACACACTTTGGGGAGTAACCCTTGCTCACCAGACTAGCTTCTCTGAATGCAGAACTGTGGAGCCCCAGAGCGTTGTGCCCAGGAGTGTGTGTGTGTCAGAGAGGAAACTGAAGCCAAGAGAGACCAAGAGACTTGTCCACAGTCACAGGGATCAGAAGGACAGAGCCAGAGTTCAAAGGCTCACCCTCGGGAGACAGAGTGAAGGTTTATGCTCTAGGGTAGACTTCTCAGGCTATGACAGCTCTAGTTAGGACAGGAATGGTTCACCTCACCTGAGAGCCAACATGGCCCGACCAATGAGCAGATGAAGTCTCTTCATCATGAAGCAGTTCATGAGCTACTACTGTTGCTACATAGGAGGCCATGACCAGGCCTACGAGGAAGGGAGGATGCTGGGGCCCACTCAGCAGGATACATTCTAATTTTCTGTTGTGTGGTTTTTTCCTCAGGATTGGACACGATTGCTAGTATCTTGAAGTAGAACATCTGTGCTCATCCACCGGAGACATTCCATCGTAGTTGAAGGACTGGGGGCTCATGAAGGTACAGAGTCCTCATGAAGCCCATCCTTTCTCTGGAGTTAGGTAGGTGGGGAATAATTCCCACAGGAAACTCTCACTAATTTAGCTGCCCAAGTCACTCCTATAAGTGACTCCAATGAAACTCATTGGTTCACTGGGCTTGGCCAGGAACATTTGGTCTTCCAGCGGTCTCTTATCTGCTACAAATAGACATTTCTTTATGTCTTTCCAGGGGAAAATGCACAACACTTGTTCCTGTGTGACTGACACATGCCCAGCGGGAGGGTTGGGTCATCAGGCCTAGGTGGAGTGGACACACGGAAGGCTAGTGGGGTAGAAAGCCTTCTTCCCTCTCTGGCTCGTCCATTTCCTTTCACCTACCTATTCTTCTGAGCCTCTGGCTGCTCTTGCTCTGAGAAATTTGTAGATTCTTGTCACCTACAGCTACTTTGATACAGATACCTGTGACACCAGTACTTAAATAATTATGACGGTTTTAGCGTTTTGCAAAAATTCTCTTCACGATGGAAATAAATCAAGTATTTAGGAGAGGCCAAGGTACCTCATGCACCTCTGAGATCACAGCCGGAGGCTAATGTGTGGTCTGGCGGTGGGCACGCCTTCTTCCTCCACCCTCCAGCGGTCTCCTCTTCCTCATCTGCATAAGCAAGAAGAGCACCCTCTCCTTGATGGTAGTGTTAAAAATTGAGGGTTGGCATTTCAGCCAAGGCTGGCGTTGTCTCCAAAATTAATCCGTCTTCTATTATGAATGGCTCAGATGTGGAGAGAAGCTGGACGGATTTCAAAGACTCCGCTCTCTAACAAGCATGCACCAACAGTTTCCTGAAACTAAAAGGGTCTTACATGGCAGAGGAGGAAAAAAATCATTAGAGGCTCTAATGACCCTAGCTTTGCTCTAAAGGCTGTTATCTCTGGAACCGCGCTGGCATGCGTCTGGCGCGCCCGAGAAGCGAGTCCCTTCTTTTATTCATAAGCTCAGTTCTCATTAGCCTCCTATTTCAGATCCCCATGGACGCATGGTGGGATCCCCATTCTTTGAGGCATGATGGCTGTCCGCAGCAAAATAGAACCTCCGTTTTGATTCCCATACTAGAAAATAAAGGTTTTAGTTCACGTTCTGTTCCCTTGCTGGCACACGCATGGCTTCTTCTTGGAGAGGAAGCAGCAGTTTCTGGGGGGGGGGGAGACTCATTAATAATGATGTTTTTGCTGATACTGGTGAAGATACAATTATTCAGAAGTCTCCAGGGACATTGAGCCTGGCTCAGGCTCAGAATCTGCTGCTGCTGCCACTGTTGGGTGGTGGTGAAGGTGGTGTCCAAAGTCCTAGCGCCTTTCATTGATTAGACTGTGCAAGTCAGTAAAGGCTATGGTAGCCTTTATATCGAGGGTGAAGGGGGCCTGAACCATGAGCAGATCTTCCTCACTGGACCACAGAGACCACACAGCTTTGAAGATAACTAGAACTATCTCCGCAGCCACATTCACTGGGGTCCCGGGCATCCTTTGATGGCTTGCCATTGAGTCCTTTGCTGGGGCCCCTGAGTCAGCATCTGTTTCATCTCAGTTCCTTGCAACACTTACAAGCTCTCAGGAAGCAAGAGGCTGTGGCTGGAGAAAGCCAGAGAGAGGTCTTAACAACAGAATAGATAGTCACACCTGAAGTGTGAGGCATGGGATTCAGTATTTGGGTCCATAATCAGCTCCAGACAACACTTATCATTTACTCTGTGCAAGAGATTGCTCAGAGATTTAAAACATATATGCTTTGGGCTGGTGTTGACTCACAGCTGGTAGAGCATTTGCCTAGCACACACAAAGCCTTGTGTCTCCTGTATCGTATAAACTGGGCATGGTGCCACAACCCTGTGATCCCAGGATGTTGAGGAAGAAGGATCAGAAGTCCAAGGTCATTCTTTGAAACATAGTGAATCTGAGACCAGTCTGGGATATCTGGGATATGGAATATCCTGCCTAAAAACAAAAAAAAATCAAAGCCATGTATTTAAAGAGAAATCTCAGACTTGCAGAAGTTGACTCCCCACCACCACCACCACCACCACAACAACAACTCAGTTTTGGGAAGAGACATTGGCTGACTGTCCTCTTACCTTCTGACTGATGTCACCAGTGACATGGTTCATGGCTGGGCCTGGCTCAGAAGGAGGGTCTGGCCAGGGCCCTCAGGGCTTTCTCCTGGTTGTCTTCAGGGTGTCTCCATTTGAGGTATCAAGCCAATGCACAATCTGGAAGTGTGTAAATGGGAACCTTCCACGCTGTAGGTCTGTAACATTTGAATGATCTTCAGATTTCTCTTTTCTTCTTATAAAACTTTTAGTAATCTTCTGCCAATTGTAATACATATGGAATTATGGGTAAGGTCAGGCAGTTAAGAGTGGAACATTGTATTGTGGGGAAGAATCGTTCTCAGAACTCATATTCAAAGTCTGTGTTGCCCCAAATAGGCCCTTTTTCACATCAGTGCTGACCTTTTCTTCCTCAGGGACACATGCAAACTTGTACATGTTTGCACAGATATACATATATGATGTCTACACATACATATAGATGTATATGCACATATATTTTACGGACCAATGTTCACATTTAATTTTCAACTGGATACAATTGTCCCTGACCTTCAACCTTATTGGCTGAAACCTATCTAAACTTAATTCCCTGTGTGCATTAGTTTTTCTTGTCATTGATACAAAAGCACCTTAAGGAAAGAAGTGTTCATTTTGGCTCTCAGTTTGAAGATGCAGTTCATCATGGCATCAGGGAGGCAGCTGGTCACATCTAGTTAGGAAGCAGGGCAAGATGAATGCTTATGTTCAGGTAGCTTTCTTCTTTTTAGTTAGGTCCTTCACATCTAGTTAGGAAGCAGGGCAAGATGAATGCTTATGTTCAGGTAGCTTTCTTCTTTTTAGTTAGCCCAGGACCTAAGCCCATGTGATAATGTCACAGTGGGTCTTCCAAGCTCAGTTAATCCAGTTTATAAACTCCCTCAGAGACATGGTCCAAAGTTTGTCTTCTGTCAGGTTGACAGTCAGTACTAACCCCTACACCATGTGTATAGGGCTTTGCTATTTGTGCCCTTCAGAGCGCTCACTCTTCTCCAGGAATTGCCCCTTGCCTGTTATGTACACGGGTACCATTTTAACAGTTTTCGTTCTACAAGTCTACCAACAACCCTTGGATGCAGAGGGAAGGAGGCCAGGATGCTAGGTCCACTACATGCTCACACACTCACTCAGCTCAAAGCTCTCATATCTGCCTGGGGAGCTGCTGACAGATGTTCAGTCCATGGGTCCTGCATGACGAAGGCGCTCTGGGCATTGAGGACAGATGTTGGGATAAAAGGAGAGGTGTCGATTCAGCCTGAAGTCCTTTTCTCAGAGCTCTGTAGCTCTCATATAGGTAGGGACAGTTACACTACACAATATGGAATACATTCACTTAGGTCAAGCCTGTGGGCCCTGTAGCCTGAGCTCCATTCTCTGAAACCAATGTCATGGGCCCTAGCTGAGGTCAGTCTTGCAGAGTCTGGCCACTTTTCAGTTTGCTCCCAGACATTTGGGTTGCAGAAGGTAGAGCATCAGATGCCCCCTGGAGTTTTCTCACTTAGGGAGAAGCTGCTGTGGTTGGTCTCTATCTTCCAACACTGAGAATGCACTCATGAGAATTCCTTTGCCTCTTTGTGAGTTAGCTAAGGCCAACCCAGTTCCCTTAAACCCTCCCCACATCAGGACCGTGACCAGGAGACTTGGTCCCTCTAAGCTTCCGTTTCCCCAGGTACAAAATGAAGACTTTGCAGAGCACTGAGAACTGACTTTAGATGTAGGGAGTTCATGATGCACCATGCATCCAGGGCAGTGTGTGCTAAGCACTCCAAGGAGGAGAATTCTGCATTACATCATCCCGAGGAACCTGCAGACTTCTGTGCCTTTATTTCAGAAACATGGAATTATTTATCACTCGGAAGAATCTATTCAGTACCTGTTAGGCCCAGGGCTCACTTAGATCAGTGGGCCCTTTGCACACAGCCCCTCAGTTCTGTGGTTCCAACACTCTGTTCTGATTCTGACAACCACCCCGACCTAGACCTCTTTCCCTGTAGCCGCCACTTCTTCCTACTCTTTCACCCCTTATCCCCTTGACCTTCCCATACCTGTCTGAGTGCCTGTCACCTCCATGAAGAGTCCCCACCTGCTCAGTCTCCCTCTCTGTCAAAAGGCAGACACAGCAGGAGATGTCCTTGTCCTCAGGACCTGCCATGCACCCTGTCACGGAGCAACCCCTCCTTGTAGTAGGACCTTTCACTGCTGATGGTCACATCTCTTTCATCTCTCAGAAACCTGGCGTCTTCAGGGCTATGAGTAAGCTAGAGTCCCCAGGAACCTCATATTTGGTAGGCAACTTTTCCTAGGGTGAAAAGATTTAAAATTTTTGCTTTTTTAAAAAATTCAATTGGATAATTTCTGGCCAACATCCCAATTGAACTGTATACACATAATATAGGAAACACTTCATATTTAAACACGCACTTCTATCTCTTTATATTACTTGAAGTATTTAGCTAAAGAAAAACTTTAGTTGGGTGAATCCCATTTTCCCAGAAGATGAGAAGTGAAAACTGGGGTGTTAATGCTTTTGGTCAAGGTCTTATGCCTGGGGAGTTGGGGCTGGCTGTTTTCTTTGAGCTTTTGGCGAGAACTTGTGTATTTAGAGCCTCCTGCTTCCACACCAGTGGTCAGTGGTTATTCTTGTCTGTTTGGTGTCCCTGGGAAGGCCCCTCTTCCCGTGTGTGTGCCCTAGGAGCTCTTCTTTAGGTTCTTGACCCCCGTGGCTTCTATTCACAGCACCATGCTTCTCTGTGGGCTCTCTGCTCCCACCATTGCCCTCTCTGAACCATCCTGGTCATGGTGAGGCTCCACTGTCTAGGTACTACATCTCCCTGGGTTTCATTCAGCCTTGTAAATGCCTTCTAGAGCTGGTACTTTTGAGTTTAGCTCTCACCCCTCTCTGAGTGCCACAGGACCACATGCCCTAGCACCCTACCTATCCCTTCCTTGGAACGTCACCTGGATGCCCTAACATATCTCCCCAGTTTTTTAAGTCAGCCAGCCTCACACAGACTGTGGAGTAGTTCTGGCTTCTTCTTATCACAATGTCTCCACGTCTAGATGCACTCAACCCTAACCAAGCTGCTTATGTTACCTGCCTCTCACTGCCACCTCCAAGCTTCAAGCTCTGTCTTTCCCTGCCCTGGCTATAGTAACATCACCCCAACTGATTCCGCCTCCTTAGATTTTGTTGGGTGTGAGTGTGTGGAGGGGGTCCACTCTGCATACCACAGTTAGAAAGACCTTTCTGTTCTTTCTTTTTTTATTATTGTTAAAAGAGAGATTTATAATTACTCCCCTTGTCCCCGGCCCTCCCGCTCCCCCACTACCCCACCTCCCCCCCTGCTTCCTAAAGAGGGGGCAGGGTATCCTGCTTAGGAAGACTTTTCAGTCCACAAATAGGGTCACTATTGGGCTGCAGGATGCTCATGTGACTCCCCCGATCTTGGCTATGACCTAGATAGGGCCTCGTGAAGCTCAGGCCCCACCATCTTTTGTTCTCCTCTTGGTTCTGTCTGTGTCACTTGACCCTGGGTGTCTCAGTTACTAAAGCATTTGTAACTCTGAAGAGGTCTTCCAGCCCCTTTCTGCTTCTGCTCCAATGAAGTTCCTGATTTCACTGTCTTTTCTTGGACTATCCTAGCTAGGACTACTCAACATTGACCGTTGTTGTTTGAGAGGCCTTTCTGGGCACTGATGCCTAAGTAGACTTTCTCAGATTGCTCTGGACTTCCCCCTGTGTCTGCATCCTCTTTCATCAGCAGGTCCCTGTAGTGAACACCACAAAGATGTGAGATATATGTGTGTGTGTGTGTGTGTGTGTGTGTGTGTAAATTTATTGAGGGGTTCTGGGAAGAACAGACTCATGGGATCAATGGATCTGGGAACTGGCCACACACTGCTTCACTCTGCCTGACTCCCATCTTTACAACCCAAGAGAGAGCCTACATGATTGCTCTCTGCCCTTTAAAGAGATCACATCTGCAGACAGGAAGCCACACCTTAAGGCCAGTACCCCAAAGCTATTGGCAGAATGAATTCCCACAACAGGTCCCCTCACTTTACTGATTTTCATCCTCCTGCAATGGGAGTGCCTATGACAAGGTCTGATTCCCTGTTGTGTCTGGCACAGGGCTGGACGTGGTTAATGCTAGTGCGGCTGGCTGAAGGAGGACTTTCTGAGTTAGGGGAGTGGGGCTTGCTGGGAAGACCCTCATAAAAGTGAAAGTGGAGGTCTTTCTGTTCTTTTCTTCAGGCAACCTGGGCTCTGTGGTTGATTTATGCCCTTTTGATGGATGCATTTTACTTTTAATTTGCATGTGTGGGTGCTGGTGCATAGCACATGTGGGTGCTGGTGCATAAGCCCGCGTGTGCATTTGGAGACCAGAAGGTGACATTGTGTGTCTTTATTCATTCTGCCTCATAACCTCTGCGTGGTGTTCGCCATGCCCACCCACCTTCCAGTTGTCCTTGATGGTATGGCAAGGGTGAACATGAAATTCTAGAGCTCCTTTTCCATTGAGGAAGAATATTCTACCCAGCTAGGGGGAGGGTGTGGCTTGTTTGAGGATGGTGTAGATGGGGTCGCGTGCTTACAGGGGCTGGACAAACTGCAGGAGGAAATGCTGCGCACAGAGGAAGGGCCAGGAGCCTCGGTGTCCATGGCTGCTTTCAGGGATTGGCGGGGTTACAGAAAGGTCACCAGTATTTGTTCCCATAGGACTCTGAGGGTCACCAGAAACTTCATGTCATGTGATAAAACTAGAACCTGACCAGAAAGCCTCAGGCCTGCTCATTTCCTGAAACAGCATCAATTCTCAGGGGTGTGTCCCTAGTATGTTTTCTCTCTGTGATGTTTGTGTCATGTCTGTCTAATTGTTTTGATTAGTCACAATGAAGTATTGGTTCAGGTCTCTTACAGTTTCCAAATTTAGGCCACCAGTGAGGTGACACAACTTAGTTTCCCGCCTGACAGTTTTTAGACTTGTGGCTTTTCCATCCTGTAGGAGCCCTCCTGGGTTAAGATGTCAGCCAGGGCTCTTTAAGGGACTGGAAGGATGGTTTGATACCAGAAGTATTCGAACATAAACAAGCCATTGGTCAGGCTGGGGGAGACTATGTATGATAATCCCAACAAAAGCCGAAGGGTATGTTTCTAAAATGTAACATTTATGGCTCTCAAGAAGAGCTTCTAGCCTAAAGAGGAAGGGTTATTTATAACATTATAACAAGTTATCTAGCAAATGCCTCAGCCAACAGGAAGTTGAAACAATGTGAAGTCAAAGGAGCCGCAGTGAAACACTGTGAGGGTTTGCTCATGCTAAGGCAGGAAGGGAAGACCCCTGCTGGGGGAGACTGTTTGCTGCCTAGGTCAGGATTTCAAAGCAACCTGGTCAGAAGAGAGAAAAGGTCCTGAGATGAGAAGAGAAGCAACCCCCTCCTCACTGCCAGCTACGGTAGCTTTGTAAAAGTGTAAGAAACCCTTTCAAATACATTGAAAGTGAATTTTCACAGCAGCAAGTTTAACACTCACCAGGAAAGATGGGCGGGGACGGGAGAGAAGGCTCCGTGGCTGGTAGTGCATACCGTTCTTCCAGAAGATGCAAGTTCAGCATGTAGCGTCCACTGGGCAGCTCACAGGAAGGATGGGCGGGGACGGGAGAGAAGGCTCCGTGGCTGATAGCGCATACCGTTCTTCCAGAAGATGCATGTTCAGCATGTAACATCCACTGGGCAGCTCACAGGCAGTCACAGGCAACCTGTGACTCTTGCTGCAGGGGATCCAACACTTTCTTCTGGCCTCTCAGGGCATCTGCACTCACAGGCACATGCCTACACACACACACACACACACACACACACACACATACGTGTACACAAGTAAAGGGATAATACAAAACAATTCTCTAAAGTAAGAAGAGCGGATGACTTGTAAAGGCACTACAAAAAGAATGGAGAGACTTTGGTGACCCCGTAGGAGGCCGCTGCTGCTGACCTTGAGTGGGAAGGAGGCCCCTCCAGGTTCACTCTGTCTCCTCACTCCAGTCAGCTTCCCCAGTGCTGCTATTTTAGTACTTCCCCAGTTCCCCCTCACTGTTCTGCCAAATGTGTATCATGTAGAAATCGAACGGGCAGCACTAGGCTTGGCTTAGTCCCTAAAGCACGAGGAAGAACCTAGTGCCATCCCCAGAGTCACATAAAAGGGCCAGGCACATTGGCAATGTACTGTCAGTGTCAACACTAGGGAGGAAGGGACAGGAGGAACCCTGAGTCTCCCATGCTAACCAGCCTTAGCTTAACTGGTAAGCGCCAGGCCAGTGAGAGACTCTGTGTCAAAGGAGGTGATAGTGATCCTTAGGATGACACTGAGACTGACATCTGGCTTCTACAACCCTCCTCTCCTCGTCACAACACACACACACACACACACACACAAAACACACACACATTGCATGTCTACCCCCCACCCCATGTTTTTAAAAAAGAAACTGAATGGACAAATTTTATCAAGTGTGGTTGATGCCTGTGGATGAGAAATAAGCTGTTTGTGTGTCTTCTCCACTGCCTTCATTCTGCTCATAAAGTTCTGAGAGACCCGCTTGCCAGTATTTTGTGTACACGCTCGTCTATAATTAAAATTAAATTTCTTTAGCGCCCAAAGAACATTTTAAAATATATTTGGAAGTTCTTTAAAATATATTTGGAGGTTCCTATGAGACTGTATCAAACTGGAGACTAGAAGCAGCCCTGCAAATGTCTCCATCAGACGTAGATCGCTAAGCAGCCTCAAGCCTTCAGACTTGATGCTGTGACAATGGTTTCCTTCCACTCACTCCTCTCTGTGGCACAAGCAACAAAGGGAAGGGTCTCAGGGTATGGGTACAGCACCATCTTCATTGCATATAAGTGTCCTCTTTTTGTTTGGAGCAGTGTGCCTCAGTATGCTACCCTTGTTTCAGCAGCGCCCCCTGCAGGAAACCTTTGCTTCGTTTCAATAGCTTTCATGTCCAACTATGATTTCTCTTCTAATTTAATATACTGTTCCTTGGTACCGTCATGGGCATGTCAATGGTTTTACTAGCCCTTATTTTGTTTGTCAGTATTTACTGGACACACCACGGCTGAGCAGTGGGGGGGGGGTATGGGAAAGTCCCAAAAGAAGGAGATGAATCTCAGGCTGCTGGAACTGTGTTCTTAAAAATGAGCCTGGGGTCTCGAGAAAATGACCACAGAACCCGAATTATTTCAGCAAAGGCAAAAAGTTTTATTTCTGCAAAAGCATGCATGGCTGATCCAAATCAAGCAAGCAAGCACACCCAGCGCCTTTTCATTCCTAAGACAAAGGGGTTGGTCCCATTCTTCACTCTGAGTGGTCAGTGCTCAGCCTCCTGTTACTATGTGATTGGCCAATTTAAAGCAGCACATCTGATGAGCAGATGCAGTTTTGAGCGCTGAATGCAACCTCGAGCACATATTTTGATTTCAAGAAATGCTGACCCTGGAGGAAGTTGAATTTCTGCCAAGCAGTTTCTTTACTTTTTTCCTTTTATGGAGTTTTATTTTATTTAACTCTTTGGTTGAAGAGACAATACATTTTGTTTTTGTTCCCCACAGTGTCACCTTCAGGCTGACAGTGGAGGTGTCCAGTAAGGTGCAGATCAGGCATCCCAGCACTTAGGAGGGTGCTGTCCACGGCCTGGATAGCAGCGGTGACGGCCAGAGCCTTCCAGCCCTATTTCCCACTCTAGTATTTCTTGCTTGTTTGTTTGGGATTTATGTTTATTTTGGTTTGGTTTTCTGAGACAGGGTTTCTCTATGTACTCTTGGCTGTCCTAGGATTAGCTCTGTAGACCAAACTGGCTTCGAACTCACAGAGATCCGCCTGCCTCTGCCTCCCGAGTGCTGGGATTAAAGGTGTGCGCCAACACCACCCCGCTCCTACTCGAGTATTTCTAACACTTGTTTTATAGATGAAAGAATGTATCTTTTAGCCAAAACTATTTCTTCGTGTGATGTCAGAGAAAACAGTGAAGGAAATGTGTGGGAAAATTGCAGCTGCCGGTGTCCTTCTGAGAGGAGCTAGTGTTCCTCAGGTTCTTTCAGAAGGAAGGGAGAAGGGTTGAGGGGTGGGGGAGGACCTGGAAGTGCCTGACCCTCGGGCCTCTTTGCTTGTTTTCTACACCTGTCCTGGGAGCCCACTGGGATGGGACCATGCTGGTCTTCATCCTCCCTGTTCAGTGTGGCTAACACCCAGACTGAAGCTCACTCAGGATAATGAGAATAAATTAAATGATGTGACTTTTAAATAATTTTCCATACTCTGATGACTCTTCTGGAAAACCACATTGATTTTTGTCAACGGTTTCTGTGTCTGGAGAAGAGGAATTGGAGGCTGGGGAAAACAGAAGCTTGAAGTAGGGTTTTCACTCTAGATGGATGTATGGCGTGACATGAATCAGGGCGGCAAAACTGGGCTCTAAGGTCCACTCTAAAACGCTGGTGGGGGGGGTCGGGTGGATGTGGGATGGATGCAGAAGGACCTTGATCCTCTCAGACCCTTAAGTTCCCAGTACTACTGTCAGCTGCCGCGTGAAGCCTGGGCCTAGCATCTCCTAGCATCCAGCAGCATCCACACTGGCTGCATCTCGCCCTTTTGAGCACTGACTGGGTCATATGGCCAACCCTTAAATGACCAGATCCAGGGAAGGCAGAGGTCATCAGAAAATACCACTCGAGATTATAACCTGTTCTTATCTGCTAGGGCCTTCTCCATCACCTTGTCGAACCCTTTGTACAAGCTTGTTGCAATTAAATGCTATACAAAGAAAACAAATAGAAGAATAACAGTGTGTGAAGAACCAGTAATGGAATTCTGGTGAGAAAATTACTTGATAATAGCTTGCATTATCCCCACAGTGAACAAACTTAAATATGCCCAAATTTATGTATATTCATTTCAAACAAATGTTAATTAAACAAGCTATAGTCTAATTTTCAGGTTTGAAGCTTCAGAGTGAGGCAGCCTTGGTCTCTAGAAGTGATGAAAAAAATAAAACAAAACCCACATTCTTCGTATTACTTACTTTGTGTGTTCTGAGAGGAAGTGCTTCTCTTCCGACACGCATACTTAACAGCAGAAAGAAGCATCTCTCCAGCCGAGTCCCACTATTTAAAACCTTCTTTGCTAATGTGTGTGTTGCACACGGTCATATATGCATAAGCCGAAGAGTTGTCCTCAAGTGTCAGTGCTCACTTTTAACCTTTGAGGTGGGGGTCTCTTACATACTCTAGGCTAGCCGGCCCACAATCTTCCAGGGAGGGAACTGTCTCCCGTCTGCCCATTCTGGCTCCGGGATTACAGATGCCCACTACTGCATCCAGTCTTTCATGGGCCCTGGGCATCTTAACTCAGGTCCTGGTACTCATGTAACACTTTCCTTACTGGGCCATCTGCTCAACCCCCTCCCTTTGGAGACAAAGTTTAAGACACCCAGACTGGTCTTAAACTAATTATGTAATCAAAATCGGGTGTTGTAGGCGTGTGCACCACAGCCCGCTGGCTGAATATCTTCTTTCTTATTTTGGTCACAATTCCAACAGATGTCAGGAAATGTGGCCATGTTCTGGGCTGGAGGCAACCCTTTGACCGTTCTCTGTGTGGTGTAGGAGGAGGTAATTATCTTCCCAGAGTTTTACTGTGTACAAGTAACAACTCTGTTGGATTAAGGACAGCAGCTCACAAGGAGGACACTGAATTTCCCGAGTGCTAAAGGAGGACAGGGCCAACTCAAGGCTCCATGGACAACACACAGAGGAATGAAAGCGGGAGTATGGTTAGACATCCAGAGATAGAAAAGTTAAGATGCGCTGTGGAATTCAGACTGCATCCTGCCTGCTCCCTGCCTCTGTCTACTTGTATTTAACACATGCTCTCAGTCAGACCCCTTGTCCTCATCCAGTATAGCTAGGAGTAAGACCTGTCTCCCACATGAATGCCTCCAAAAGCCAGGTGCTCCTGGAATCCTTAGCTTCCCCAGCTGAGGGTATAAAGACTCATTTATAGAAAGATGGGGCATGGGAGAAATGGCACTTTCTGATTTCACTGGGAAGACCTAAGTGGGGATGATATGAGTGGGCTGGAGGACAAGGCAGTACAGAAGCCGGCTTCCCATTTTAATTGTAGATCCATTTAGACTATGCACACTCTAGATTAACCGGCTAGACATCTGTGCAGGTTGCTCCCTCTCTGAGCCTCAACTCTGTTATCTCTGGAAGGAAATGATCATCAGGCCTGTTTGCTGTAGGGTCAAACAAAGGACACTACATGGCTCCATGCTCGGGACTTAGCGTAGACATCACACCTCAGAGAATCTGCTCAGAGGGTCTTAAGCATATCAGTGTTCGTTATCCGGGCCTTCCAATGCCCAAACTTTTCATCTGAGCCCTGGATGGTCCACTGAGCACATGAATTTAAGGTCACTTTCTTCCTATGTGTCTAGTCTGGGAACAGCTTTTCTAGGCACCACAGATGCCCCCCATGTCCTTGATTTTGTTCAATAGTGGCCTCTTTCATGGTGTTTTGGCCCTTAAAATTGTCCGTTCCAGCTGTAATCTGTGAAAACAAGGCCTCCTAAACTTGAGTGATGGGTGTGTTAAACAGTAATGGCAGAGAGACTTGGAAGCTGTTTCGACCCAATGTTCTGGGCAAAACTTGGGCAGCTGCCCAGATTCAGGCTTCAGTCCCAGAAAGCAGCCCAGTTCGCAGTGTCTGAGCAGTGAGAGGGGGTACCCCCACCCCAGTCCCTCTGAAGCTTTCTAGGGAGCCATGCTCTCAGGCTGTTGTGGTGCTGTTATGCCAGGTGCTGTGGTGCCTGGGACCTCAGCAAATGCTCTCAAGCCCTCTGTAGCCCTGGGTTCCTCTCATTGGCCATGGGAATGACACAGAGGGATCATGAAGCAGTCCAAAATGGGGGATCCTATGGACCCCTATCTCTATCCAGTTCCCACAAAATAAAGTGAGAGGCAGAACAAAGACAGAGACTGCAGTTTTGAGTCATATGTAGCTTCACAGTAGACAGCGCAAAGGGGCTGCAGCAGAGGGACTAGCACCACCAATGCAGCCCTGCTCACCTTCTGCCTACTGTATAGTGCTCACACCTATTAGGAAAAACCTCAAAGCCTCCATTTTATGCATGTGATCTTGGATGAAGACTCTAATGCTACTGAAAACAAACCCTAGGAAGCCAGGTTCCAAAGCAACTGCTGTGATATAGGGTCACCAGGCTAGGGCGCAGGGTACAGTGTCAAGACACAATGTTCCTGAGATACAGTATCGGGAGACTAGGTCCCTGTGTCACAGAACAAGAAATAAAGTCACTGTAACTCAATGTCAGAAGACAAGGTCCTTTGACAATGTCGGGTGGGTTGTGCCAATGGATGTCTCATGAGGAGGAATGAGAAAGGGTGAGAGGGGACCACACAAATTCCCCTTCCAGAGTGTCCAAGCAACCCACCCCTACAAGCCAGGCCAGAGTGCCTCTCAGCCCTGAGGCTTGAGATAGGTGTCTTTTCCTCTTGCTAGGCCCTCTGTGTCAGCATCTCTTGGAGCCCCCTTCACCCACTCATACTCCCAAATGGTGCCCCCATTCCATTTGCTCAGGTGCGGGAGCTGTCCACCTCTTCTGATAGCTCCCCCAGGACCATGGCAATACTTTCCATCACCATAGAATACATCTTCTGCTGGTCCACGTTCCGCACAAAGCACAGCCCTTGGTTGGTGTAGGAGGTGCTTTTGCATTTGTATCGCTTTCATTGGTTGAATAAAGAAAACTGCCTTTGCTTTTTGATAGGGCAGAAATCAGGAAGGCGGAGTAGACAGGATGGAATGCTGGGAGGAAGGAAAGTGTGGCAGATGCCATGCTTCTCCTGCCCAAGATGGACGCTGATTAGACTCATGCCAGTAAGCCGCATCCTCATGGTGAATACAGATTATTAGAAATGGGCTGAATCAAGATGTGAGAGTTGGCCAAGAAGAGGCTAAACATAATGGGCCAGGCAGTATTTTAATTAATACAATTTTCATGTGGTTATTTCAGGTGTAAGCTAGCCAGGCAGGATGTAACAAGGGGCCCTGCGCCGGGCGGCTGGGAACCGGGCAGCGGGACGCAGCCCGCTAGCCTCATACTACACTTGGTGAGTTGTCATGAGATAGGGTCAGATGAGAGGGGTTGCTTTTGAGGTAATTTGAAAATTGAGTGCTGATGACAGAAACCCTAGGCTATGAGGCTTGCACCTAGGAGATGGACACATATTCTAAGTCAACCTGTTGGAGACTCTCTTCTCAAGTTTAGCCATGACATTTGGCATGTGAGTTGTTAAATAGAAAGCTTTGCAAGCTCTGCTCCAGAAAGCCTTAAATTGTTGCTAAGAAAGTCAAGCAGAACTCCAGAAGGAATAATGTCAAATGCATTGATGCTTCTTGTTTCTTAATGGAAAAATGCTGCACCGTGGCCCCTAAAGGTCAGCACAAGAGGAGTGGGGAGCAACTGTGCTTGTTTCTAGAAGTTTCTGAAGTAATTCTGTGGTAAGAACATAGGACTCTCCTGGGGGCCATCCTCTGGTCCATTTTGGAAGGTAGATGCCCAGAAGCATCTTGTCTGTCTCCATGAGGCTGCCCCCAGGGAGATGCCCATCCTTCAGTTTGGTACCAAAGCCCAGCAGAAGGAGTCATCCAGAATCCAGAGAGTGGTCCATAGGACTTTCTCTCCATGGTGCTTCCTAATAAGCGAAAATCATAAAGTCACAGCCCATCATCTTAAAGTTCAAATATCACAATAATAGTTATCTCTGAAATAGATGCCAAAGAACACTATTAAAAGGATTGTGTCTATTCTTTGATATGTCTGCCTACACATGTATTATTTTAATATGTGCCTAGCTCACGTATGTAAGAATGAGGACAAGTTACATTTTATACAAGTTTTTGAGACAGGATCTCATAGTCTAGGCTGGCATAAAAGCAATGATCCTCCTGCTTCATCCTTACTGGTGCTGGGTTTATAGACACGTGGCACCATGCCTGATTCACAATTTCATCCATTAATCCTTTTTGCATGTCTCTCTGTGTCTTCTTTAGATTAGCACAGGAGACAGGCACATTGAAACTGTCACGAGTTGTACAAATTTGATTTGCCTGGTGTGAGCTCTTTGTATAATATAACACCTTCACATAAAATGTCTAGGTTGTCGGCTGGGCGGTGGTGGTGCACGCCTTTAATTCCAGCACTTGAGAGGCAGAGGCAGGTGGATCTCTGTGAGTGCGAGGCCAGCCTGGTCTACAAGAGCTAGTTCCAGGACACCTAGGACTGTTACACAGGGAAACCCTATCTTGAAAAACCAAAAAAAAAAAAAAAGTTTAGGTTGTTATGTTTCTTAGTTTAGGATTTTATAGCTGTGAAGAGACACCATGACCATGGCAACTCTTAAAAAGAAAACATTTAACTGGGATGGCTCACTTACAGTTCAGAGGTTCAGTTCTTCAGTCCATTATTAGGGAGCATGGTGGCATACAGGCAGATGTGGTGCTGGAGCTGAGACTGCTGTATCTTGCAGGCAATAGGAAGTTAACTGAGAGTCATACTGAGGAAGGCCTGAGCAGAGACTGCAAAGCCTGTCCCCACAGTGACATACTTCCTTCAATGGGACCATACTCACTCCAACAAAGTCACACCTCCTTATAGTGCCACTCCTTGTGAGATTATGGGGTCTATTACATTCAAACTCCCACATCATGTTCATGAATGTGAACTATTTTTTTCGGGGGGAGGAACCAAGAATTTACACACCAAATCTTCTGCTGATGATATGTAAATTGCTGAAAGTGTTTTCCTACCCATTCAGGGGTATGGGAGCAGTTGTGTCCCACATTTGTTGATGAACCTGTGATTGTATTTGGTTTGATAAACTTTAGGAAGAAAGTCTGTCACACTGAAGGACCCTTGTCAGCTACAAATTGCCATTTAACTTTCTAATAATACTCAGTGAACATGACTCTTGTTCACAACCTGGGTTGGGTTTCATGCATTTATTTTTTTAGCTCTTACCAATGTGACAGGGATGGTGATGGCTGGTGTTCTATTTTGTATTTCTTTGCTTATTAGTGAGAGTAAGCATCTCTTCATCTGTGTATTGTTTATCTGCACGGCCTTTTCTGGGAATCTCGTGCCCCTATCCCCCTTCAAAATCTCTTTGTTGACTTAAGATTTTGTTTATTGTAAAATCTCTCTATGTGTATTTGCGATGATTAAAAAAACAGTAGATATTTGCAAATCAACACAAACCACAGAGTTGAATGAAGAAATCAATTAGTAAGGCTGATAATATGATATCTCTTATGTAAGTTAATGCAAATGTGAATTCTTCTGGAAATAATGGCCAAGGCAACTCAGATCCTTAAGCATAGTGAGAAAACCCAGGCCAACTAGACTAAGGGGAAATTTTTAGGACCAAGCCAACTGGGAGGGTCACTGAGATACATGAGTGGGAAAATTCAGTATTACTGAGCTGCCAGTTTCCCTAAATCCAATGCCAAAGCGAAGTACCCGCAGGTGTGTGGTGGTGGTGGTGCGGGGTTTTTTGTTTGTTTGTTTTTTGTTAACTAGTCAGCAAATTCAAAAACTCACATGGGAATGTGAAGGCCCCAAACAGTCAAGGCCACACTGAAGAGAAAACCGTAAGCTTGCTTGATTTCCCTGCATAATGGTGTGTGCTTTCAGCATCATTTCCCAAAGGCTGTTCTTGGAAGAAAGGACATACAAGCCCGTGGATGTGGGGTGCTTGATTGATGGCAGGGTCAGCACGGTCAGATCTCACAAAGTAAATGATGAGGAGAATTGGCTATGCATGTGGGGAGAAAATGGACTCTCTTCCTTTCAATTCCATCATGAGAAGTGATTCCAGGGAGAGGCAGGTTGCCTCTTAAACGAACACAGAGAGACAAGGGGAAGCCGAAAACCCATGAATGGAGCAATCTCCTCAAAGCACTCAATTTTAACTCTGTGATGCTCTCTGGTAAAAGAACAGAAGACAAAAAGTGCTTATTTTTAAAGTTCACATACGCGTGCTGGGGAGACAGCTCAGTTAGTGAGAAGCTTGCCTTGTGAGCAAGAGAACCTCGGTTTGACCCCCAGGACCCACAGAAAAATTCTGGGAATGGTAGTTCAAAATCCCACTGCTGGGGAGATGAAGACAGCAGATCCTTGAGGCTTACTGACCAGCCTAGCTTAATTGGTGAGCATAGGTCAACAACGGAAGACCCTGCCTGAGAGGAGGTGAACAACATTTCCGAGGATCTACGATCTAAGATACCCAAGATTGTTCTCTCGCCAAGTATGTACATCCATAAGGACACCCACATGTACACATATACCCTCATATGCACATGTGTGAATACAAACACACAGAGACATTATAAAGCTTAAATTAAAAAATTGTGAGGGGGCAGATGGTGGTGGTGCATGCCTTTAATCCCTGCATTTGGGAAGCAGAGGCAGAGGCAGGTGGATTTCTTTGAGTCTGAGACCAGCCTGGACTACATAGTAAGTTCTAGGACATTTACACAGAGAAACCCTGTCTCAAAAACCACACACACAGAGACACACGCACACACACAGATACACACATGCACACACACACACACACACACACACACACACACACAGGACTGAAGAGATGGTTCTGTGGTTAAGAGCACTTACTGCTCTTGCAGAGGACCCAGCTTCATTTCCCAGCCACTCATATGGTGTCTCACAACTCTATGTAATTCTAGTTCCAGGAGACCCAATGTATGTCCTCTTATGGCCTTTGAGGGTATCAGGCACATACATACATGTAGTAAAACACTCATACACACAAACTAAAATAAATAATTTTTTTTTCGTTTTTGAGACAGGGTTTCTCTATAGCTTTGAGCCTGTCCTGGAGCTAGCTCTTGTAGACCAGGCTGTCCTCGAACTCACAGAGATCCACCAGCCTCTGCCTCCCAAGTGCTAAGGCGTGTACCACCACCACCCAGATTAAAATAAGTAAATCTTTAAAAATAAAGTCATTACAAACTCAATTAACTCAAATATCTATTATTAAATTATCATACCTAATCTCAGAGACCCTTTCCTACACATGCTTCATTAATACTTCTACTTAATGATGGATGCCTTCAGTTTTTGGCATTTTGAGACATGGTCTCATGTAACCTAGAGTAGCTTTGAATTTACTAGGTAGCCAAGAATGACTTTTAACCACTAATCCTCCTTCTTCCACCTCACAAATATTGGGGTTACAGAGGGCACCATCACCCCTGGCTGCATGATGACAGTAAGTAGAAAACTGGGGATGAGGATGCAGTCCCTCTTTGGAAATCTGGTCATGATAGCCAGAGAATCAGGAAAATGTATGGAGTTAGGAAAAAAACCATCCTGAGTGAAGTAACCCAGGCCCAAAAGACATATTTGGATTATATTCACTTATATGAAAGTTAGTTGTTAAATTTTCAATAAACGGACTACAATCCAGATAACGACAGAGGCTAGGTATAGATGAAGGAACTGGGGGTGGGGGCGGCAAATTGAAACTCCCTAAGAAGGGGAACAGAATCGGTAGTTATGGATGGATGGAAGAGACTGGAATGGGAGGATCAAATGGAGAGGAGGAGGGAGGATGGGCTAAGGAAGAAATACGGGGAAAGACAGCTAAAACTAAAGGCCATTGGAGAGGACGTATGGAAACACAACACAGCAGAAGCTTCCTAAAATATTTACATATACGAAGGTTATCTAAATGGAGTCATCAAATAACTGGGGAGATGGAACACCAATTGGACATCTTTTGTCACCAAATGAAGCCTCCAGTTCTAGGAATGGGTAGCATCTAATCAAATTGTTAGCCAAAGGGTACCCATGGGAACCTCCAAACAATCCAGACTGTTGCCAAGGCTATTGGTTGCTCTCCTCGAACTGATGGTTAGGACCTATGGCTGAAGAGAGCACCTATACAATGCAGTGAACACAGAGAAGTTGAGCTGGTGAGCCTTCACCCTACTGACTAGTGTTCATGACACTGGAAGGTACTCTGCATGCTACCAGAGTAGAAAGGTAATACCAGCCCATCTACCAACCTTTCAAGCTACAGTGCTGACCTGAATGCAAGAGGTACCAGTGTAATAGCGGCTCACAGCTTGTGGAACTAACCAATCAATACCTGATTGGAGTTACGCCCCACTCCATGAGATGGAAGCCATCCCAGACACTGCTCAGGCGGCCAAGAACCTGAGATTAGCTAGGCCAGGAACCCAGGGGAAAACTGAAATGATTCCTAAGGACATTCTGCTGTACTCATAGATCAGTGTCTTGCTCAGCCTTCATCAGAGAAGCTCCCTTCTGCAGCAGATAGGAACTAGCAGAGACCCTATGCAAGGTGCAGAGAGTGAAAGACCTTGGAAACGCCATCACCAATGGGGTGTCTCCATCAATTCCCTCCCCTCACAGAAGAGGAGGAGGAAAGACTATGAGAGCGAGAGGGGATGGAGAACACCAACGAAACAAGGCCTTCTAACCACAGCAGGACTGACACACACATGAACTCACAGAGACTGTGGCAGCAGGCACAGAGTCCGCACAGGTCTGGGTCTGTGGGGTCCCTGTGATGGCAATGACAGTATATACAAGCCCACATCTCTAATCTAGAAATAATCTCCAGCTGATAACCACTCAGAAATGAAAAATTCGTTTTCTACAATGGAGTCTCACTGGGCATACAAACCACACTTAAGGATAGGCCCTATGCCCGACAGAAGATGGCTAACATAAATGAACTCAAATTGTATTTTTAGAAGGTTTGGGGGGGGTTCATAATGTTTCATCTAGGCATTTTGTCTTGCTCTGCATGTCTTTTGCTTATATATTAAGATTTCCGGTTTTGTGTTTTTAGGGGATGTGAATGTCTCTATATATGTGTTTCTTGTACATTTTCTTTGGCTTTTTGTTTTTCTGTTCATTTGTTTGTTTTGTCCTATTCAGGTTTGTTTTTATTTTATCTGATTTTTTTCCCTTCTCCTCCTCTTCCTCCGCCTCCTTCTTTATATGCCTGTTAGATTTCTAGTGAGAGAGAGAGAGAGAGAGAGAGAGAGAGAGAGAGAGAGAGAGAGCAAGAAAAAATTGTGGATTTGGTGGTTGGGGATGTTGGGAGGATCTGAAAAGAACTGGGGTAAATATATGGTATTTAAAACTATTTTCAATAAAAAAGAAGAAAAAAACCCTTAAGGTCAGTTTTCACTTTATAGGTAGGTCAAGACGAATTCAGGTTGGTGATCGTTTTGCCTCAGCCTCCTGCATGCTGCTGTTACAGCATTATGGCCAATTCCTGGATCAAAGGGCTTGTCTCTGAGACTCCAGTGCCTTTCCTCCTGTCTGCCAGTTCTAGAGTGAGGATGGAGATCGAGAACCCATCAATCAGCAGAGCTTGTGGCTCTGTCCCATGGCTGAAACAAATACAAGCCTAAGGACTGGTGCACTGATTCTAGAGTCCTGATGCAGCAGGAAAGCCTCCTGGGATTCTGCCATGCTGGGTGGATGCAGATGGAGTTTCTGGACCTCAAAGGAGGACCAGAATGAGTACAGACGACTGCCACTGAAGACACTGGGGCTCACTGTAGGCCCAGGTGAGCATGAGGGAACCCAACCAGCCACACAAAGATCACAGCTTAGGTCTCTCTCTGCTTAGTTCTTGATTGGCCATGGCACATGCTGGTTGGTACTTTCAGCTTTGCATCCATACACTTCTTACCTCTGCTACCACAGCATGGGAGCAGACACAGCATGTAAATAAATGTAGCTATAAGTAAAGTCTTAGTTATAAACACTTCATATTTAATTTTATACACTTTTCATGTCATATCACTTTTGCATTTTCCCCAACTATTTAAAATGCAAACACTATCCTTTGCCCACAGGTTGTGTGATTGAGACAGTAGATAACAGTTTACAACTCAGTTTAGCTCAGTGTGACCATCCAAGCTGATTGCCTAGCAGAGGCAGATACTTGTCCCAGTAGATGGTACTGCCTGAGTCCACCACAGCTCCGTGTGTGACACCTGGCATTCAGGGGTGATCATAAAGCCCAGAGAGAGAAAGCCATGGGAAGCAAACCAAAGTGGACAAGAGGCAACAGAAGGGAGCTCGTGGGGACTCAGATGCTGTCATCAGCAGCTCAAAACTTGAAGGTGCCAGCGACTACCATCTTCAGAATAAATGATAAGTGGATCATTTTGTGACTCATAGGGAAGTCCTCCAAATGAAAGGCACAGCAGGAATGATGAAGGACAAAGGACAAGCGAAAGCTGAGTTAGACACAGTTGAGGGCAGGGTAAGGAGAATGGAAGACAAGTCCACCAAAGGGTCCTGGCTGAGACGCAGCTGGGCATCACAGTGGTTCATCAAAATATCTGAGAGAGAGGAGCTGGTCTAAAATAGTTAATTTGTTAATTTTCAGGGAGCAAGTGGGAGACTTGGTTTGCTTTGAAGAGGCAATGTTTAAGAGTAACTTTATACTTGAAAAATATTTACAAATGTTAAAAATTGCTACAAAATATAATGCCACAGAAAGGGCCTAAAAAATCATGAGGTTAAAATAAAATTGTAGTAAGAATAAAATAGCCTCATTACAAGAGAAATGCTAAAAAATCAAAAGAATTTTTTATTGATTTGTATTGAACTCTACATTTTT
>JAQHUG010000118.1:4013717-4063254 GCA_028555095.1 Dicrostonyx torquatus | reverse complement strand
AGAGAGAGAGAGAGAGAGAGAGAGAGAGAGAGAGAGAGAGAGAGAGAGAGAGAGAAAGAGCAAGCAAGCCTTGTGTCTTTATGGCTTCTAAAGGATCTATGAGGCTGGGCAGCAAAGTGCCTTAGGCCTGGTGCCTCTTAAGTGTTGTAGGACCCCTCACACCGTGATTGCACATTTGAAAAGTGTGTGCTGCCTACACGATTTCCCTCCTAATTATCATTTGCACAGATGATTTCGTGGTTCAAACAAGTCACAGAAAAGCTAACAGCACAAAACCACACAGTGCCATTCCACATGGGTCTAACAAACACATATGTGTCATCACGTCCCACACTGAATGCACATTAGCTCATTTTAAGCCATTAAATATAACTGCCTCTGGGCAATATTGGCACACACCTTTAATCCCAGCACCTGAGAGGCAAAGGCAGGTGGATCTCTGTGAGTTTGGGGCCAGCCTGGTCTACAGAGTGAGCTCCAGGACAGCCAGAGCTACACAGAGAAACCCTGTCTTGAAAAACCAAAAGAGAAAAAAAAGAAAAAAAAGAAAGACCTCTGCCTCTCAGTTTCTCAGCCTCTTCCACTATCCTAGGAACCTAAGACCCAAGTTCAAATTCCACTGGCTGTATGATCTAGACACAGCTGATGGGTGGGCACTGGCGTCTACATGAGAAGGGGATTCTGTCTGCCACTGAGAGCATTACTGGCCAGCTGCATCAGCTATCCCTTAGATTGAAGCCTGGGGTGCCAGGACACGAAGGAGATGGTACCAGAATGCCCAGCCTTACTCCTGTGCCTTTGTGTGTCTTCAAGGATGCTCACTTACTGAGGAGCTCCCAGGTTCCCTGGGGAATGGCAGGCAGATGCTTCCCTTGTTTTATAGATGTCTGAGGACAGACTTCCCTCCAAGGTCACTCTTGCTATCTGCAGACATCAGAGAAGAAAAACCCAGCCTCTTCGGTTACCATGCAAGAGCCCCCATCCCCCACGCACTTGCAGAAGCTGCTTTAGAGGCCGTGGCGATGGAACGTTTGGAAAATGGATCTGAGTGGAGCCATACCTCATGTTTATGGTTTTTAAAAAGCATGCTAAGGGCATTTACCCAAACTAGGTTATTAAGACGACTTTTTCTGGCTGTCACATCTACTCATTGGCTCTTCTTCCTTTACTTCATTTTCTTAGCCAATGGGAATATTAAAAGGTTTGCTTAGTAAACTAATTTTTTAAACTCACAGAGAAATACAAGCTAAGAGCTCACACTGCCTCTTCCTTAATCTTTTTAGCTCACTGAGAAAATTTACGGGGCTCCTCTCCATTTTTCCCTTCACAGACCATTGGTGACATATCATCGAGGATAATAAGTGAGAAAATGAAATTCGTTCTCCCTCCTTGAGGCACACACACTCATCACTCAGGCCTCCGGCATCTTCCTTCCTTCTTCCTCACTGGCTAGCCGTGAGTCCTGTGCAGGACTGACTGAACCTTTGAAACAGGAATCCTGGGGCCGCGTGTAGCCACCTCGTCCATCTCGTTCCAAGTGCTCTTCAGAAATGACCTCATCATTACTGGTTACACTCCGAAGGGTAATCTCCTTTAGTGAATGGACGGAGGGCGCGCTCCTGGAGGCTTGCTTCATATCGTTGCTGTAAGGTATCATATTGTTCTGGAAAGGTGAACAAAGGAAATGGCTCTCAAACTGTTTTCACATCCGAGGATGAGAACTGTGTTACAGAACCTATTATGAGGGGAAACGGCACAGCCAGAGGTGGCTGGCTGACCTCTGAAACCCATCCTCCTGGACTCTTCTGTGCTTTCTGGTGCTTGCCAAGGTTCTGTCTGCATTTAGGAGAGTCTCCAACGTTTCCCAGAATTTTCTCTCTATGTCTGTGTCGGTATTTATGGGTACATTTTTACATGTGTAAATGTTCATGTATATACACATGCATGGGAGACCAGGGCTTGACATCTAGTGTATTCTTGAATTGTTCAGCCCCTCATTTTGTGAGATATGATCTCTCGTGAGTCCTGGAGCTCATGTATTTGGCTAGAGTTTCTGGCCAGTGAGCTTCGAGAACCTGTCTCTTCTGTTCCCCTAACTCTGTGGTTGCAGGTTGACTTTGCTATACCCAGCTTGTTTACATAGGTGTGCTTTATGGACAGGGCCATCTCTTCAGTCCCTCTCCAGGATTCTGGAGAGTTGTCTTGGATTCTGGCATATAGCCAGCTATTCTCTACGGTTCACTTCTGAAAATTTCTCCAGTGCTTCTTGGGGTTCTCTGGGCTTCCAGCACCTTCCCCAGTGTTCCTTAGAGCTCTCCAGGGATCTAGAACCCACAAGAAAAGGCCCCACTGTCTATCTCATGGCAGGCAGGAGGACAGAGGAAGGGGTTGGGGGTTGGGGACAGGGGGCTGGGGGCGTCCACTTCAGAGGCATTCTCCAAGTCCTCCTGCTTCTTTTGCCTGTTACCTTCTCTATCTGCGCCTGTGTCAGGTGACACAAACCACTCCTGTGGATGGAAGCACCCAGCCAATGCTTCTACTGAGTGCTGTGACATCTACATGGATATTAGGAAAGCAGCCTGGGCCGACTGTGAATCTTGTGCCCCATGCCCTCTTCTGGGCATCTCTGACCATCAGTAGAAGATGTGCCTGTTCTACCCTGTTCACCACTGAAGGCTAGGTTCAACCTGAGGCTTGTGTATAATCTGTTGGTCCCCAGTCAGGTATTAGTTTTGAAGATTCTAAGAAACTAATTGGAAGAGGTAGTTGTTAGAAAAAGTCCTTTGAAGGAAGCAGTTTCAACCTGCACATACTCATGCACCCTGAAACTCTGCCTCAGAGGAGACAGAGTAGGGCCCCAAATTATAGGAATCAGAGACCATGGAGTGAAGTCTCAGAAACTATGAGCCAAACAAATCCTCTATCTTGGGTTGGGTGTAATGTTTGCCTAGTAATGAGAAGAGCGGCTGATATAGCCTCAGCAATGCTCTGAGATAGGAGTCAAATTCTCACCCCACCCCAGAACTATGCTCGGCACCATTGACTGCCTCCTAATCATCTCTACTCTGAAGGAGTCACGGAGATTTCCAGGTTATCCACTGGATGTGATCACCTTGTTGACTCTTGTCCTTGAATATTCCAGTTCCGCAGTGATTTGGCTTTCTCTTATTTATCCTCCCTGCCCCCGCCAGAGAGAGAGAGAGAGAGAGAGAGAGAGAGAGAGAGAAAGGCACATACACACATAGAAAGGGGGCAGACACACACACACAGACATAAACACACACATACAGAGGCAATCACACACACGGTGGTAAACTACACACAGATATAACACACACATACACATGCACACAGAGGGAGAGGCAGACGCCACACACACACACACACACACACACACACATATGAGGGGAGCAAACACGCAAATACACACACACAGAGGGGGCAGACTACACACATACATGCAGTGAGAGGCAGATACACATACACACACACAGAAGGAGGCAAACCACACACACACACACACACACACACACACACACACACACACACACACGCCGCCATAGGGAACCTTTTCAATTCTTTCTGTTCACCCAGCAGCCACTGAAGGCCTTCTCAGCCACTCTGCTGACTTCCAAGGCTTTTTGTAATGAACCCCAGTCAGGGAGCTAAAAATAACCAACAACCTACTTTCTCATTCTTCTGGAGGCAGAAATCCTGAGGCCAAAGTATCAGCATGGTTGGTTCCCTAGGGTACTCAGGGAAGATCTGTGTGAGCTCTCAGGGTCCTAGGGGTTACCATAATCCTTGGAGATCCTTGACTTGTAGGTGCATGGCTCAGCTGCTGTCTCCATCCTCACATGGCCAGTTCCCCCATGTGTCATCCCTCATGGCATGTCCTCTCTGTGCCTTCTCTTTCCTTATGAGGACTCTTGTCATTGGGCTTAGGAAACTCCTAGTCCAAGGTGATTTCATCTTAGCCTGCAAAGCTTAGTTACACCCGCAAAGATGCTTCTCCAAAGAGCTATATCATAGTTCTAGGAGAACACACCAGAGGGCCCATCATTCCCCTGCTGCCAGCCACCTGCCATACTCCTGCTTCCACCCCTTGGCTCCCACCCACCTATTAAAGCCACACGGAGCTGTGATTTCTGTGAAAGAGTGGGTGAGCGCTCTGCCCTTCAAGTAATGGGACAGCACCCTTTCCTGTGACCCAATTGAAACAGTGCTCTCGGTGCATCCGTCTGTCCTCTGTCCCCCAAACCCACCACAACTCTGTTGGCAGTCCCCAGGGAACAAAAAGCCAGCTTGTCTATGTCACTGTTAAGTCTGTAGCACTAAGCACAACCGTGAACTCAGAGATGCCACTCAGGAGATGTGAGTTTCTGACTTGGTGAAGCATGCAGAAAGAAGAGAGCAGGAGTCTTGGGAGAGAGATCCCAAGATGAAGCCCTCAGCAAACCTGTGGTCCTCCTTGGGGGATGGGTCAGCAGAGGTGCTTGTGTTTCTGTATTTAACTGAGGAGAGTCAGAACATCTAGGGTAGGGTCTCAAAAGGAAGATGCAAAGGTTTCAGCAGGCGGTGGAATGGGTGAGAGAGACTCTTGGGAGGGTACAAATAGCCTCTGAGTCCCTTCCAGGTGTGGCAGATGTATCTGTCACTCTGCAGAATCTGTCATGGGTCAAACTTCATGGGCAAAGGCTCGCCATGCAGAAGGGTCTTCCCCATAAAGTCCCAGATTCCAGCTATGGCCTGGCTTTCCAAAAATCTTCTTAGCAGAGTGTGCTATTCATCCACCTTCACCCTGATCCCTGGAAAGCATGGCACAGATCATCTACCCAAGGCTGGCATGGCATACTGTCATTGTGTCTGTACCTACATGAAAGTCATTAAGCCCAGATATCAACGGTGTCTGGCAGTTGAGACCAAGGACTCTCCCATCATGGTCTGTGTACTAGAGGTGTTGATGTGTGGCCCACAAAATGAGAATGACCTTTATGTTTTAAATGGCTGGAATTTTCAAAAGGAAAATGAGATTTCACGACAAGAAAACCCTATGGTGTTTGGATTAGAGCCTATAAATCAAACCAGATTAGGGCACAACTACATCTTCTGTGTGCTCTGTCTGTAGCTGTTTCTTCGGAAGAGTGGAGACTTAAATTCAAGTTTTTTTCTTTCCAGAACTGGCATGGCAGCTCTGCTCTAAGAGGAAACTATACTGAAGGCTTAAACAGGGCTGTGTGTGGAGGTAGCCTGGGGATGTCCATAGGTGACGTCCTAAGTGATTCTCATGTTCTCAGAAGTCAGAGCACTGCTCAAGTAGAGGAATGCACACCAAAGACCATTCCTGAGGACCAAGGTAGCTTTCCCTGCCTGGAGCTTACCAGGCTGAACAGTTTTCAGTGTTATCTCTAGACTGCAGGGAATGTGTCTAAGTACATTTTACTACCATCGTGATCCAGATTGAATAATCTCATAACGTCGTCATAAGATGAAGCGGGTAGTTTAGAGCTGTAGTTCAGTTGGAAGAGCACTTGCCCAGCATGCACTGGTTTGATGCCCAGCATCACATAAATGGGGCGTAGTGGCCCACACCTATGATCCTAGCACTCAGGAGGTGGAAGCAGGAGGCTTAGAAGCTCAGAGCCATCCTCAGCTAGATAATGAGTTTTAAGCTAGCCTAGGACAATGAAAGCCTGTCTAAAAATCAAATAAGATAAAATGAACACATAGAAATATCCCATACTGAAAGACTCTGAAGGCAGAGTTCTGAAGGAGGCTGGATCTGCCGAGCCACAGGCCACCTCTCTGGTCCTTCTCTCTCTAGCTGGTCATCTCCAGCTCCATCAGCTCAATGAGTTACCAGTGCTGAGTTTCAGAGTCCTGTGAGTGTCTCACAGCCCTAGCCTGCAGGTACCAATGCCAGATGGCACTGGATGCTCTTAATTTCTGTTCCATCCTTCTTCTTGGTCTTGGAGGTTAATCTCCCTCCTGCTGACGTGTGTGTAGGACTTCCTAGCAGTGAAATTAATTTTTATAAAATTCAATTATAGATTCCCGATCTCATTCTCCTCTCTTGGAAATTCCATATCCTCGCCTACATTAAAATCCACCAACAGTAGCCATGTCTTCCTCCAGGGGAGATGTTTTACAGCAATCGTCTTTCTCTAGGAAGCTAGCACTCCAGGCACTGTGACTGTCTTATGAATAATAAAGGGAAAACTTGGTCTTTTTTTTTCTTGTGATTGGAGTAACTTTGACTGGTTCCAGGTCTTTGTCCTCGGGCTCTGAGACACTCTTGGGTGGAGGCAGGCACCAGAAGAGAAGGTTTTTTGAGCATGTTGTCTGAGAAGCTGAACAAGAGAGCACTTTTACATTTTCATGGAGGGGGATCACAGTCCGACCAGCTGCTCTTCTGAGAGCCATGCAGGATACAACAGCACTCTGAACTACCCAGCACGGTGTCAGTGTTGCTCCTACAGTGGGAACAAACCTGAGACCGAATTCACTGGGGATTGTGATGCACCTATTCAAATCTGCAAAAAGACAATGTTTCTGGCAGTCCCCTGCTTCAACATGATGGTAGTGTCACCCATAATTTCTTCTGGCTCCTGGGTTTCTGTTCTGCAGGCAGGGTCACATTCACAAGACCAGAGGTACAGAGGAGCTGGTTTCATAGCTCTACAGAGACACCAAGTCCAATTATCTGTTGGGCTGTCTCCTTGAGCAGGCTTGGAGGGAGAGTCTATCATTGTCTCCTCTCTCCCTGCTGCCCGTGACCCCTGGTATCCCTGGGCTATCCAGGTATCACTATAGTTTATGCTTCTGTCTCCCTTGCCCTTTGCCCTGTGTGTCTGGATGCCTTTTGGGCTCTTCCTCTAGGAACAGCGGCTATTGGGTTTGGGGCCTGCCTACTCCAGTGTGATCTGGATGAGCTACTCTGCTCTCAGATCAGGTCACCTCTCAGGTTTCTGGGACAGGTCTTCAGTATGCAGTTCCAGGGCAGACACCCTGCCTACAGCTAGTGGTTGCCATCTTTGTACCTTCTACTCGAGAGCTCTCTTCTTCTTTGCTGAGGATGAAATGGACTGAGATTATGTGGCCTGTGTGATTCCCCCAAGAAAGACAGGATATGAGGGAAGACAGTGAACCTGTGTGGTCTGCACTTGCCCTTCAGAACAAATGGAAGCTGGGGACTTCCTCCTCCTCTGAGCCGCAGCCAGGACTGAGATGTGTAGGCTTTTTGAGACCCCTACCCCTGCTTCTGCTCTGCTGTGTAACATGTGATCCCTGAGGTCAGTCCTCAGGATGCCTGCCCCATTAGCTAGCTCTTCCCTGTCTGCTGTTAACTGAGCTCTCTGCACACATGAAAGAAAACAGATAATACAGTAACCTCATTGTCACCAGGAAGTGGCTGCACCTTTGTTTTGTAGGTGTCCTGAAGTCTTGGACCCAGTTCTGTCTGATATGCTGTGTACTATATTAGTTCTTTTTCTCGTTATGACTAAATACCAGCAATTTAGAGCAGCAAGGTGTTTTCTGGCTCGCTGTTGAAGGAGACCATTCCATCTCTGTGGGGAAGTCCTTGCAGCAGGATCCAGGCTGGCTGGTCACACACATCTGTGGTCAGGAGCAGAGAGAGAACAGGAAGTGGAGTTGAGCTGAAGGCCTGCCCCCAGGGGCACTCTTCTTCCAGCTAGGCCACACCTCCTAAAGAATCTGTAGTTTCCCAACCAGCACTATCAACTGGGGACTGAGTGTGCAAACACGTGAGCTTGTTTTATTGTCACTCTACAGCAGGTGCAAGTAACCAAGAGCCATTCTCTGGAAAGCAAGACCCAATGACCTTGACCTAACTTTGTTCAGAGTCAGTTGTCTTCTCACAGGGCATGAGTAGTTGAAGACCGCAGACTCCAGTGTTTAGACTCGTGGGGCATGGAGCCAACTGTGGGTTCCGAGGGTCATGCAACAGTAGCCTCCTCTCAAGGAAAACCTGACCACAAGTTGTCCCAATACCTGTAGAAGCATCTTAGCTTCAAGCACGACCAATGATAACCTGATCCTTACACAGTGGGTTAGATGAACCTTCTGCTTCCCTTACTGCAACTTAGTGTTCGTGAGCTAACCACGCTCAAAGCGTTCCTTTAGTGGGATTATTTCAAGTGAGACCGTGCAGCTCTCATCGTAAATTGATCTATTGATGTACTTGCCACATGTGTTTTCATAATTACTCCCCTTTGATTCAGTATTAACCAGGAAAATGAAGCAAGAACATGCTGAGTGCAGCTAGCTGTCCTACCCACTCGAGAGGAAACCTGGCTCGTTTGCGGAACTCTCAGTCAGTGGAGTTCAGTCTAGGATATCTGTCTCCTGTAGCTTACAGAGCTAAGGGGAGTTCACCAAGAGAAGCCCGCCTTCCAGAAAGCACGGACAGAAGCAGGAGGCAGACCTGGTGTCTGGGGGTATCTGTGCCCTCATCTTGCTTCAATCTAGTTTCTCTTTGACCTGCATGGTTTCCTCATTAAAGAAAAACCCCATCTTTCCTTACTTCTCAGGAGTGAAGTTCAGGAACAGAGATGTCATGTGCCCCAATTCTGGAGAGCCCAGGGCAACTGTGGATCTGTGCTGATCCTGTAGCCTTGGAAGCTGGAGGGTGCAGGTGCCTGCAGCAATCTCTCACTGCCTCCTCACTCCACCAGCTTCCTCTGTACTTGCTTCCCACTTTACCCATGAAATGGTGCTCCTCCATTGTAGGACCATTTTGTACACTACTCTTCTGCCTTCATGAAGCTCCTTTGCTTCTGGAATAGTCCCCCATTCACACAATGGGAGACCACACTTGACTACTGAGCTGTGACTCTTTACCAAAAACTCACTGTCTGGAGCCCTCTAAACAGAGAAGATGCAGTGGCCCTGCTCTGTGCCTAAAATAGATAGGCCTGGCTGAAGAACACCATGCACAGCCACAGCTTCTGTGCAGAGGTTGTGGCCTGAGAGGAAATCATTCCAAGACATCACCTGCCAGAGGCAGCATATGCTGACTCCTCTCCAAGTGGGTGCCCCTGACCTAGCACTTCTGAGAGAACCCTAGTGTATGCTTGGTTCCTAAGGACTGCCCAAGGTGATCAGGAAAGGACTGTCTGCACCTGCTGCTGCTGCTGTTGTCCCAATACCAGGAAAGGAATGGGTGACAGATTTCCTATCTCCCATAGGCCCTGAAACAGGGCAGGTATACCCAGAACACAGAGCTAGAGGGTCGCCTGTCCTGGGCCCTGCTTCTGCTTCTTATCCCTAAGTCATGGAGTTCAACCAGTCACCTGACTCCTGGACTTTTATCTTCGTCCTTGTGTTTCTGTGAGAAGACTAGTTATAGCCTTTCAGTTTGACTTGATGGTCTAAAGTGTGAAGAAAGGACTTCATACAATGCCATACAGAGAAGCCCAAACATCAGGGTCATAGCTGTCACAGGGTTAGGACCAGCCTGCCCTGTATAGCCTGCAGATAGTCCTCTCCCCTTGCCTGTGGGCAGTAAACATCACCTTGGCTGAACCCATCTGTGGTGAATCTCATTATTCCCAGAATGCTCTGCAATTGCTGAGAACACATTACGAGCAGATTTGGTATGCTTGCTTCTGGAAACTATGGACTAGGTACCTTGGAGGCTTTGGCCTGTCCATCACTACATAACCTTGATTTATGGCACAAGAATTTCCAGACTTCTTAGTGCATACTGTTGATCATAACACTGACCGTGCTGTTGGAGGCCTACAGCAGGCTCTTGCCTGCCTTTCCTTCCCCAGACATACTACAGACTGATGTAGGATTCCCCTCTGTGTGTTGTGAATGTGTTTTGTTAATGAATAAAGTTGCTTTGGTCCTATAGCAGGGCAGAATATAGCCAGGTTGAAAAAAATAGAGAGAGAGTAGGTGGAGTCAGACGAGACGCCATGTAGCCACTGGAGGAGCCAAATGCTGGAAACTTGCTGATAGGCCACGACCTCATGGTGATGCACAGATTAATAGAGATGGGTTAATTTAAGACATAAGAGTTAGCTAGAAAAATGTGTAAGCTAATAGGCCAAGCAGTGTTGTAATTAATATGGTTTCTGAGTGATTATTTGGGTCTGGGCAGCCGGGAAACGAAAGAGCAGTCTCCGCCTACAGCAGACTATGCATTTAGGAATAATAAGACACTCTTCAGTTCATTGCCTGGGTAACACAGAAGAAACAGAACTGCTAAGAAAAAGCCTAGGGGTAGAGAATAAGTTACTTGAGCAGACTTTGGAAGGCCATGTCCACAGATGGGGACTGTTAGGGTCAGTTTGTCATGCTCCTGCATCAGTTCACATTTGATGGCAACAACTTTATGAGTGTTGGCCCAAGGTTGCACATGCACTTAGCACAAGGGTGAATTGCAAACTCCAGATCCCCCCGATGTCTGCCATTATTTCCCCAAAGGCTGTAAGTATGTGGATTCAGCTCTGACATGAGACCAGCTTCAGCTGAGATCCTCTACAGACTGTCTTAAGCACAGATGACAAGCTTTCTCCTAGAGGCCTGGCCAGGATAGAATAAGACTAAAGGGACAATGTGGGGCCCTGACTAGAGGGACTCCACTTCTCTGCCAGACTCAGGCATTTGCACCTGCACCGGCTTCACCTACGTATCTCTTCAAAGTGTTTGTTCTGTGGGAGCAGGGGACGGGGGATGCCACTGAGTGACATGGTACAGGTAACTGTAGATGTGACATTCTGGGTACTCAGTGAGTGCCACTGTGGACCTTCTGACCCCTGGGGTGTTTCTAAGCCACCAATGTTCTCTCCCCCACCACAAGATCCTGTGTTACCCATGCCAGACATGCTGGACTCTGAGCATTTTCTGGCCAACTCTTCCCCAGAGTGCAGGAACATGACCCACATCCCTGTGGTCCCACTTTCAATCCACTTCACTTCTTTCTCTGCATCTCCCCAGCGCCGGGGCTGCTCAGCGGGAATGTCTCTCTCCCTGCCACTTGAAGAAGTGCCATTTATATCTGCTTGGATGTTCCTCACAAATAAAGCTTCTGATGGACAAAATGCTTTCTTGTTATTTATTGCAGTTTCCAGAAGGAAAACCTGAATTTCGATCCCACACATCAGTACTGTTTACTATTTACAGCTAGGCACGTTAATGTGCAATTCTGAAGCCACCGTCTCTGTTTGACGCTGTACCTGGTAATGGAGCCTGCACTTCTAGGCAAAGTAGCTACTAGCATGATACTGCCTGACACTCAGATTCTGTGCTGCTTCTAAGAGGTGAATGGACTGGTACTCCAGGCCCAGCACAGAGCCGTGTCCCCGCTCCTGCCCAGACATCTTAGAAATAAAATCATTTCCCCAGTTGACAGCCCTGTGGATCTGGTGGATAGGAATCTCCTGATATGTACTGGTGCCAAATGATTGTGTTGATGCAAGCAAAGAGTTCCAGGGAGACTGTGACAAAGATGAGCAGTGAGATTGGCAGTTCCCTGGCTGGGGGAGTCCTTCAAGGTGCACCTAGCAGTTGAGAGATACCTATTGCTACAATCCCATTATCATGCTCTCTAGCTCCCTTATTCAGCCAGTGTCTCAGCCATAAGACATTAGAGAAAACGGCCAGAAAAGCTATTTTCTAAACTCTTGGGCTCTGCTCTGAGGATGACTGTCTGTTCCCATGTCCCATTAGGATTATTACCCATCTGAGTTGGCCTGGTTGTTCAGCCTATGAGATGGGGAGGGGGGTTGGTCAATCTTCCCAGAGGCCAGAGAGAGTGCAGCTTCACAGGAAAGGAAGTGGACAGGGTGGCTCTGCCCACATGCACAAACTTCCTGGAGCCGTGTGTACAGAACCTGCTAATGACTGGCATCTGTCCCACCTCTGGCTCCTCCCTCTACACCCTGTGATGAGTGGGCTTGCCCTTCTCTTTCTTTCCCTTGTGATATATTTGAAGTGTGAAGAGGTGTCACAGAAGCCCTCTTTCTGAGTTGCCATCACTGACGGGGGCAGGTTCCTGGGTAGGGAGCTCCGTTCTCCATCTGCTCAGCTGTCTGTAGTGGCTGCGGAAGTCACGGAAGTTGTTCGCGCAGGAGCACAGAGTTCTGAGTCACCAGGGCTGCTCCATGGGCTCTGGATGGGTCTGGAATGGGCAGCTTTTATTTTATTTAAAATTTTTTTTAATTTTTCCATTCAAAGGTTTACATTTCCTCCCCTTCTCCCATTCCCCTCCCACTTCCCCAGTAACCCTCCTCCCTCCCCCTCCATCCTTAAGAGAGCGCAAGGTACCCTGCCCTGTGCAAAGTCCAAGGCCCTCCCTACTCCATCCCGGCCCAGGAAGGTGTGCATCCAAAAAGACTAGGGACCCAAAAAGCCAATACATGCAGAAGAGACAGGTCACAGTGCCATTATCATTGGCTCCCAGTCAGCCCCCAATGGCAAGCCACATTCAGAGATTCTGGTTTAGTCATATGCTCATTCAGTCTTGGTCCAGCTGAATTTGATGAGCTCCCATTAGATCAGGCACACTGTCTCAGTGGGTGGACCAACCCCTCGTGGTCCTGTCTTCCTTGCTCATCTTCTCCCTCCTTCTGCTCTTCAACTGGACCTTGGGAACTCAGTCCATTGCTCTGATGTGGATGTGGGTCTCTATCTCCATCCATCAGATGAAATTTCTTTGGTGATATTCAAGATATTCATCAGTGTGACTATGGGACAAGGCCAGTTCAGGCACCCTTTCCTCTGCTGCTCAAGGACCTAGCTGGGGACATCCCTGTGGACACCTGGGATCCCCTCTAGAGCCAAGTCTCTTACCAACCCTAAAATGTCTCCCTTAATGTAGAAATTTTCTTCCCTGTTCCTATATCCGGAATGGGCAGCTTTTTAAGTGAGCATGGTGCCTCAATTTCCTGGGAACTATGAAGATCCAGGTTGGGACAGGCACGTTGGATTTGAACAGGTACATTCTCATGCTTGGGTTCTTAAAGTTTGCCCTCCAGGTGGTCATGTCGCTCTGTCCTGAACACAGGGTTTCATTCTCTGTCCTCTGCCTTGCTGACTCCAAGGTCCTCCCTGTCTACAAGCAGAAATGCTACAGATTGTTTGAGAACAATTTCCCAGTCCAAACTCAGTTACGCAATTTCAAAGTCTTGGATTGCAAACTAGAGGAAAATTGTTCATTTTGATGCAGTGATTTGGGAGACTACAGGAGACTTCCTGAGGACTGAACCATGGTCAGCAAGATGTCACTGACAGGCCTCTCAGGAGAGGGTGTCGGGACTGACTCGAGAACGATTTTAAATTAATCTTTGGTGAGAAAGGAGCAAGTTGTTCAAGATGGTAAACTGTGCTGCTGCAGTCTCTTTCCTGCTCTTCGTGTCCCCTGGTTCTGCTTGAAATTTAGGGACCAGAAGAGCCCATCTTCGGCTGGAGCTTCACTGGCAGCAGGGGCCAGCTGCCATCTTCCTCTCTCTTACTGTACTGAATCAGAACCCACGTCTTCAGGTGAAGGGATCATTCTGGAATGTCTAGAGTAGTGATTCCCAAATTTCCTAATGCTGAGACCCTTTAATATAGTTCCTCATCAGGTTGTGGTGATCCCCCAACCATAAAATTATTTTTATTGCTACTTCATAACTGTGATTTGCTACTGTTAGGAATCATCTGATATGTATGATATCTGATATGTGACATCCTATGAAATGGTCATTCAACAACCTTGAAGGGGTCACGACCCACAGGTTGAGAAATGTTGGTCTAGGAACTACTCCACACTCCTATCAACACTCTGACCACAATGACCTGGTGCCATCCTGCACAGGAAAAGTTCACAAGCTCTTCCAGAAGCTGTGTTTGGAGGTGTTCCAGTGAGCCTGGCCACCACCTTGATCTGTCAGACTACTCTGAGAAGTAGTTTCCCTATGTGAGCAACAGTGATCACTTATAAGCCACCCACTGCCTTGTCAGGCATAGCACAGCACCTGGAGTAGCATCTAGACCATGCTGAGGGGCTCCTTGTCTCTAGCTTGTTGTACTCACAGGTGCTGAGTGGGTCTTGCTAGGACCTCAGGAAGAACAGCTATGTGTCAGCTAGCCGGTGACCTGTTTGTGACTGTCTCTGCAAGGAGCTTTGTCCTCTTTTTGATAAGTTTCCATTGCAGTGCAACTAGCCCAGAGATGTTCTTTCTGAAGTCCATGATGTATTTGCTAAGACACAATCTTCTGCACAATTGCATTGCTCCAACAGCAAAAAACAAAGGTGTGTGTACCTACAAATGGCAGCAGGGAACTCTCAGCTGTCCTCCTATCTACTCCACACTGGCAGGTTAACAGGACCACATCCTGCGCTCAGCATCACTTGGAATTAGAACAAGCCATCTCTTTCGCAGCCTGTCCACTCCTCACCAGGAGTATATGATATGGATTTAGAGACTCATTAGTAGGCCGAGATCAATATTAAGAGTGACTCAATAGTCAGGAATTATCAGTGACTGAGCTGTCCCAGACTTACATTGATCAGCAGACACACACCTGCTGAGAAGCTTCAGAGAGTTGACAGAGTGTGAAGAGATCAGCCAGAAACCGTGCCAGTCTACATTCCTGCAGAATGTGTGTAAGAGGACACATAGACATCAGAGGGCCATAAGATGGAGAAGGCTGGGACTCACACAAGTCCGAGTACAAAGGACCCAAGACCCCCAAGGAGCCTGCTCCAGCTCCTCAGTGGTACAGTCACAGATCACATGACCCAGAACCTTAGCCCTGCAAAATCATGATCCTTTCCCAAAGGACCTCCAACCCAGATCTTTTCCACAGGCTTCTAGGATCCTGACCATCCCAGCTAAAGTAGTCTAAAATCTGGGCAGGCAGGACAGAATTTCTACAGGAAAGAGCTTTTCCATTTTGAGTCCTATGCTCAGAAAACACTTAGCATTTCCAGTTGGTCCTGGTCATAAAAGCAAGGCTTATGCAGGGCCCCTTGTTATAAGGGCATCTTGAGGTACACAGTATGTAACATGCACATGTGCAGATGTACACACACACCACTTACTTTATGGTTAGGGGCTGGGTGAATATACAGAGGTTGCTGCATCCCTTAGTACCTAGAGTCACAAGCTCAGTGTAGACTCACTCAGAATGGCGGGACACTAACATCCAAACTCAGAAGCACTAGGAGTGGTGTTCCCTTACTCTGGATGTACGTATTTTAGTTCTATTCAGACCCTCAGTGAATTGAGGCCCACCCTCCCTGGTGAGGCCATATTAATTTAGTATATGAATGAATGGATTCTGATGACATTTGCTCAGAAACACCTTGGAGACACATCCAGAGGAACACTAGGTTATGTCTTCACATCCGAGGCCTAGTCAAGTTAAATAGAGATTCTCCACCCCACTCAGTGACCAGCAGGACTCCCTGACATAGTGCAGGGTATCTCCTTGACTGTCCCTTTCAGAGAGTCAAGATCATTAGCACCCTACTCTTTCCCTCTTATCCTGCCATAATGTGTACTCCCTCTCCACATTTAGTCAGTTGGCCTAGTTAGCCTCTTTGCCATACCTTGCATGTATTGGCATCTGGTCCTCTGCAGGATGACTAAACTCTCTTGGGTCATAGGGTGAAGCCCAGCTAATGACAACTGACCCATCAAATTGCCATCAACAGAGCCAATCAGCGTAGACTCCCCTGCTTTTCTATATTTCACAAAGAGGCTATTTCTGAGAATTTCCTCTTAGCTCCAGGAGACAACCTGTTGTCTGCTCTCAGAAGTTCTATGCTGGGAGAACCTTTGAATCAGATTGGAAGGCATGTCACTCTTGTAACTCTTATATGTACAAGAGGCAGTGAGGTGACAGGAGAGCCAGACCTGGGCCAGGGAGCTTGCTGGAGAGAAGGAGAGCCAGAGAGTACTGTGCTGAAGGTCCCATTGCACAAGAGAGGTGGCAGCCATAAAAAAGGCATGAGTAACGTTCATTCTTCTTTCCTCCTCTGACAATGAGTATTAGCACATTAAAGCTAAGTGTCCCCTGAGGCCTTTCTAAAGCAAGACATGGGAGAGAGATAGAGTGTATGAGTGTGTTCTTTCTGTCCAGGGAGGCTTCAAAAAAATTAGCTGCTGGATTCCAGATGGGCAAGTCTCTGAGCTCAGCAGCCACCAAGTGGTTGCCTGGGAAAGACCCACTGTCAATAGGAATCATAACACACAGGGAAGAGCTTGTGGCAGAGGCAGGGGCCCCCACAGGGGACCAGAGTCTGCATATATGACAAAAGGCAATGTCTGTCTTTGTTCAAGGCTATCCAACAGAGAGGAGGACAATAGCAGTGGAAGAGCCCAGCCCTGCCATGTACTAGGGATGTCCACCGGAAGAGGCAACTCTGCTCTTCGGCATCTTTCAACCTGTAAACTGGGCCAAGACCGCCTGCAGATCTCACACTGCAAGAATTGAGTGAAGTCATGCATGACGGATACATAGCTAGGCACCTCTGTCATCATACTTGGCCTTGACAAGAACCTCTCTCCTTTACATGACAGGAGACACTGAGCTATTGATCCCGTGACTGGTGGAGATGGGGGTGGTTAGGAGTGTGATAGACTGTGAGGCTCCATCTCTAATCCTCTGCTGATTAAAACCTCCATAGACTCATAAGTGGAGATACTAAAGAAGCAGGAAGAACCGGGTCCTGGGAAAGGTGAGGCAGCATGGACTTAACCATCATCTCATCAGGAACACACGCTATGTATTTACTCTGCTGAAAAGGATGCTCTTTCTGCAAGGTAATAGTGCTTCACTTGAAAACAACAGGTTCATCATGTGTGTGTGTGTGTGTGTGTGTGTGTGTGTGTGTGTGTGTGCGTGCGTGTGTGCATGTGTGCTTGTATAGCTATGACTGTCCTAGAACTAGCCCTGTACACCAGGCTGACCTCAAACTCACAGAGATCCACCTGCCTCTGCCTCCCAAGTGCTGGGATTAAATGTGTGCGCCATGACCCCCAAGCCGACAGCTCCATCATTATGCTCACTTCGCCAGCATTTGCACTTAACTTTCAGAGATATTATTATAGCCGTGCCTTAGAATGTCAGCATAAAATCTGAGAGGGCACAGCCAACCTTCCCACAGAATCTAACTCTGGAAGTTCCTTCTCGGCTTTGACCTTACCACAGCCTGCCAGAACTTTGACTGCAGGGCATGGAGCAGAGCCACGAGGATGAAGGACAGAAAAGGCAGAATTCACTGCTGGGCCTTTCCTAACTGTATGACACATCTGACAGCTTCATCAGACTTCCATTATTTCCCTTGAAAAGCCATCCCCACACATGAAAAGTGTATTGCAGAAGGTGACACACAGAAAAACCTGGCCTCCAGGTCTAGCGATTGTGAAGGCTGGTTCTCTCAGAGAAGACTGAGGGAAAATCCAAGCACAAAGAATTGCGAGGCCTCATTAGCCAGAGGTCTCTAAAAGTCATGTTTCTGCTTCCACTGCTGAGGCCCCTTCTCCTTCTGAGGCCAAGAAAATAACGCCTACCACGCTGCTCTTTGCTTAGGTTGAGGCTGGCTTCTCTCAAATGTCATTGTTAATGAGCTTGCAGGCTTACCTGGCTTCTAATGGTTCCATCTCTAGTGGGTTGTCCCCTCCTCCCAAAAGGGTGCCTGTCCCAGGGCTTAGTTCTCAAGGTCTCCAACTGGTTTCATCCTCTGCTACTGCACAGGGAAAACCAGGCTCCCCGTTAGCTATTTGGTAAACGAGGTTGTTGAAGTGTCAGTGTTGATCAGAGAGGAGACTCGGGTTATAAGCAGCCAGTTCCCTGAAGGAGGGTTCATCTGTATTTCTGTGCTTTGATTGGCAAGGCAGTATTTAAATTAATACAGGTCTCATGTGGTTATTTCGGGCATAAGCAAGCAACCAGCGGCTGAGTGGGCCAGCAACTGGGGGCTTGGGAGCCAGGTGCTGGGAACACAACCCACACCTCTCCCCCATTTACAACAGTTCCCCATCCCGTGATCTAGGGCAGACGGTCTCTGTTTCCAACCTCCATGGACTGTGTGGGAACGCTTGCCCGTGCTTTTGGGTCATTGTATTCTTTGTGTCTACTAAGGCAGCCTCTGCTACCCTGTCAACATCGAGACAGTATTTGCATCTTAAAAATGCCAGTTTTCATGGTAGAGACAAGCTGGTAGAGCTCCACAGGTGGGTTCATCTGCCAAGACTGTCTGCAGGGTCAAATGCATTTGTGGGAACAAATGTCCCTGAAATATCGTTCAGCAAGGTGACAGAGCCCATTCAATGGGAACGAACACTTCAAAAGAGGTCAACAGACACAGGACTAAAGTCTGTTGTGGGCTTAACAAAGTTTTATTGTCAATTAACTTCTAGATCACAAGTACTTGCTATATATCTCAAACTCAAGAAGTTCAAATTGAACCTCAAAATCTCAGCTTGGAATTTACAAGTTCTATTGGCACAGGCTGTGCCACAAGTGTCAGAGCAATGGTTCTAAAGTCATTCCCATTGTGACCTTTGAGGGCAAATATAGCACCCTGAGCCACAGGCCCAGGGTAATCGTGGCTTTCAGCTGGGCAGAGAAGGAGACGGTTCTAGAAGTCTGAGATGGCTTCCCACCACTGCCACCATTCAGACAGAAAATCATTTTGTGTGGGTGTGCATCAGTGGGTTATTAATTTTCAATTTCAAAGTGAGGAAAGCTCATGTAAAATAATCAAGCAACCCAGAAGTGTTTCTTTACTGTCTCTGTGCCCGCAAAGACTGCCAAGAGGGGCTGTTTCACAGATGGGGGCTGGTGTTGGCAACAGGCAGGATTTGATGGGTGTGAACTCTGATATTTTTCTCAAAACAAGCAGGAAAAACAGGAAAGCAAAAGCAGCAGCAACCAACATGCTTGGCAAGTGGAACTCTGAGTTTGTTGAACGCATGGAGATAGCCTGTTAGTAAAATTCCCAAGCAGCAGGCTGGTCTCTGTGCTCTGGGTGTCTCCAAGTGAAGAGGTAGTTGTCGCTTAGAGCACCAGGCTCAGAACTCATTCCCCATTCCTACAGTATAACTTCTTTCCGTGTTAAAAGTATGTAGGAGGGGCATGGAGAACGAGTACTTATCAGGAGCTGTGAGTGGAAAAAGGCCAGCATGCCAGACCTGTTTAGGCTTAGCCTGTGAGACAGAATGACTTACTTGATAACTTAGAGCCCAAAATAGATCCCACTCAACTGATTAGATGTAATTAAATGACCTTTATATTACCTTTGAGGTTCCTGAATGGACATTTAATATGGCAGAAGTTCTTTCTTCTGTTCACCTGCCCGCTCACACCTCCATCCATCTACCCCCTAACCATCCAGCCTCTCATCCTTCCACCCATTAACTTAATCCAGCCTTCATCTCCAGATTCTCATTGACCAGGACAGCTGCCCAGCTCGAGACAATGAGTCTGCCAGATGCAGTCTTTGGACTCCAGAGACAGAAGAGGCACTGTGTTTTGTTGATAAACAACCTCCCACACTCCAAGTTATCCACATCAAATGGACAGAACCCTTGAACATGTTACCTCATATGGTGAGAAAGACTTTGCAACCATGATTGCCTTAAGAATCTAGAGTCGTGAGGATCACTTTGGATTTTCTGAAAATGAAAAACGAGCAGAGTTGAGCCTCGGGGTCCTGATTCCAAGCTGTGACCTGGAGTTCCCTCGTGGGACCCTGTGTAGCTCTAGTTTTGTGCTTGCATTGTTTTTTTTTTGTTTATTTGTTTGTTTTGTGTTTTTTTCTTTTTTCTTTTGTTTTTTGTTTCTGTTTTTGTGAGATAGAGTTTCTCTGTAGCTTTGGAGCCTGTCCTGGAACTAGCTCTGTAGACCAGGATGTTAAATATGATTGTTTTGACTCCAAACCCAAAGGCTCCACATGAGCACATGGGAATGACCTTGGATAGGGCACCTTCTTTCCTTTGTGACCAAATTGGAGGTCTCTAGCAGCTGGCTACAGCAAGAAAGAAGGCGGTCAAAGGACACTTGGCACCTCATAGTCACCGTCATTTCTCAAACGTGGAAATTAGCTTCTGTGTGCATCGCTGGATTAGTGATTTTCATTTTCAAAGCTGCGAAAGCAGTTATAAAATGACCGAGCAGACATGCTCCCAGATGCCGAGGTCCTCTCATTCTTTCCTACAGGCTTCATCTCCCTTAAGCCTGCACACATCCCATTCCGCAAGTAGGTTCTGGCACCCGCTCTGAAACCTGTGGGCTCTGTTGGTGAGGAAGAAGAGAAAGCCCAAATTCAAGACGATTGATGACCCCATGGGGCTGAGTCAACATATGAGATATGGAACCAGGAGAGAGGCTCTCCAGTATACACTTTGGAGACGGCAAAACAACTCAGATGGTCCTGAAGATAGACAGGATGCTGCCGCTGAGGCTGGAGGGCAGTAACAGAGCCTTGATGCCTTTAAGATTGCCTCAGACTCAGTCCTGAATTTTACAGGTGCTCTGAAATGGATCCCCTAACCTGTTTTGACAATTCTCTACATGGCAGAGCAGAGTTACTGAGAAGCTCATGAGCACAGAGACTTTCTGTATTCCTGTAGGAGGTTGAAAACGCTTCCCAAAACACTCTCCTTAGAAGCTCAGATGGTGGGGGCTATCTGACAAAATCAAATCCCAAAATTTCAGTACAAAAGTTTAAAGGTATACATGGCTGCAATCAAAATGGGTGAAAACAGAATCTGGCCAGGTAGGTATTCAATGAATGAACTGACCAGCTTGCAACACTGATTCCATGTGCCTGGTCCAATCAGGTAGGGAGACAGAGGCCTCACTGTGACGGGGAGGTTGGTCCTGTAGCAGCCATCATGGGACTGGACTCATGGTGTCATGACCCAGGCATCCTCAATTTCCAGCCAATGACTAGAGTGCTGCGCTCAGAAAACTTCCAGGTACACAGTGATTGAATTAGCAATTAGTATTTATCACATTTTTCTGTTATCAACTTATGACTAAGACTGATTCGATAAGACTTAACTGTCTATAATTGCCGGTGTACTGCTGTGTGGAAGAAGAAATACCATCAGGACTTGGATATCTGTTTTCTAAAATTGAATTTTGAGGCACAACAGGCAGTTTGTAGGGAGGGTGATTATTGCAAGACTCATCATATCTAGAGTGTTCCGAGTTGAAAAAGATGCTATATGTCTTTATATTATCCTAAAGGTACACATGTCTATAAATGCCATTGTCTTGAATCTTTGGATAGTGATACCTACGTCTCTGCCTGTTGTAGTGTGCAATTTTCAGGATGGGAATTGTGACTATGATGATAGGGAGCTAATGGCTTCATTTCTCCCTGTGAAAACAGCAAAGTGAATAGGTGCGCTACAGTTGGGTGAGCCTAGGAGCAGGAATGAAATCGACGCTGGCCTGCTATCTTGAAAATATGGCTTGAAGTACAAATCGATGGGGCTGTCAATTGCTTCCTTTGATTTATTAGGATGCAGGAAAATCAACAAAGCTGGTGATTATTGTTTATGAATGTTGTTTCTCTATAAAGCCACATCAGCAGACATCATTGAGATAACAGCCCCACATCCCCTGTTGCAAGATGAGTACTATATTTGAAAGAGCAATGCACATATAATTACATATTATATTGGTAAAGCCTCTGCGCTTGTTCTATCCATATCTAGGAAGCTCTTGTGGATGCTGAGAATTCCAAATGCAGCTCGGAGATGCTCTCCAGATTCCTCTAATCTACACACTTAGACAATGATTCAAGTTGCTAATAGCTATCTTTATGCCTTTAGGGAAGATTGAACTCCAAGATCCCTGAGCCACGACCACAGATATCAGAAAAACTTTGGGGTTTTACCGCTGAGGATAGACGCAACATTCTTTGTTGTGTACTCTCTGCAACCTTTCACAGGTGGTGGAAATGGAATAGAAATGTGGAAGTACTGATGCCTAAGTTTGCTGCAAACATGATAGAAGCTTCCGCACCCATCAGCTGACCAGAGTAGCACATGTGGATGCTGGCCACGGGCACCAAGTTCAGTCACTTACTCTCAGAGACCGAGTACTGAATTCTGGGACTAAGCTGAGTACCCAGACTCATGACACCCAAGATAACACCTGCTGCAAAGAGGAGTCAGATCTGGGAGTCGAGAACCTGGGAGGCCCAGCAAAGCAGGTGGTTAGAAGTCCGGGTGGGAAGAAAGAAACTGACAAGAGAGGACTAAAGGAGGACATGGCGCTGTGTGAGATCAGGCTGAGACTTGTATGTGTCTCTCAGGCTTGGGCTCAGGAAAAGTAAGGGGATTGGGGGATGGGCACACTCAGGTGGGGGCAGGAACCGAAAGCATCACTTTGCTGCCCACCTGAACTCTTTTCTGCACTGAGCACAGCGTAGGACCAGGACCCTGCACTTACGCTGATTTCCTGAGTTCTGCAGCATCACAGATTGTTCTGGGAACTGTGACTTGCTGCTCTGGAGACAATGGATCTCTGCTCTAGGCACTATGACTGTCTTGGGCCTCATGGCCTTCTCTCTGCATGGCTCACTGTGGTCCTCTGCTCTGGGCATGGTGACCCTCTATTCTCCCCTCTGCTAACACTGACTCAACCTTGTCAGGGCTATAGGTGGCCATTCTAGAAGCCAGTGGGTTGGCAAGGCTGCTTAGGTATTAGGAGTGGTAACGTGGAAGTGAGAAGGGCACACAGACCTTTAGCACAGGCATGCTCTGGTCATTGCACTGAGTGGAAACCCTGCCATGGAGACCCCAACAAATCATTGCCAGGCACCTTGCTCTCTAGTGATGCTGGATCGAACCTAGGCTGTTCAATGATCGTATTCAGGGAGGGCATATTGCGAAGACACAAAAGAATAAGATACCTCTCACAGAACAAATGTCCTATTAACCCAGGATTTCAAAACATGCGCCAGACACTAATCACTTGGAGTTAACCTGGTCCACTTTGGAGGGCACTAATATGACTGGTTGGAGCTAGAGTAACCTAAGGTCAGTGAAAATGCAGTAGCATGTTACTCTATATCAGCCAGACTCCAGATCCATGAAGATGGGGACACTGCCACCATTCTGACAGCAGCGGCAAGGATAGCACAGGTCACATAGGGATACTTCCTAGGTCAGGAGTTGCACTCGCTGTCCTCCACTTGGTTGTGGGATCAGGCATCTCCACTTGCTCAGAAGCAGGTGAGTGTGGCCTCTGCTCCTGCAGGTCATAGAGGTGCATGTGGCCCAAGTGGGGTGAGTTCAGAACTCAGCATGCTACAAGGGAGATAATGCAGACAGGAACAGATGCTGAGTGGCTCTGTTCTACTTGGAAACCTTTTGTTGGCGACCCTTCCAATGCCCTGGGTATATGACGTGATTTTCGTATAATTAAAAACCCAAACACTCAAATTGTATAATTAATCGCATTCTCACATTCGGCTCCAATCACCGTTTCCTAATTGAGCCTGTCTGTTGCCTCTGCCCCTAGAGATCTTGGTGACACCAAGAGTAGAGAGCAGGAGACTCAGCCTACTACCCCCTTGCTCCTGTGTGATTGCCAATGGGTTAAATGCTATTTTTCTGCTAGCCCCACAACATGCCCAGTACCTATCACTGCTAACGGGTCTCAGACACCATTAGGAAATAACTAGCTGAGAAACCAGAGCAATCCAAACGCCTGAGAGACTTTCAAGAGGCCAGTGGTGTCAGAGGACACAGGCAGTTGTGGAGAACTACATGCAGCAAAGTGAGCACACCACTCCTCACGTCCACACTTGCCCAGTTTACCTTCTTCCAAACAATTCCCCTGTCGTATAAGAGTGCCTAGCAAATGAGATAAAAGAATATGAAAGAAATTGGGAGTGTTTTGCAACCCAATCAATAGGCTATGGTAATTGGGTGTGACCCTCAAACTTCTCGAACTTTCCACAAACCCTCACCTTTTAGAGTCATCAAGTGGTCTAAAGTGATGGAGGTCATAGTGGCTAGGGAGAAAATGCCTGTGGGACTCCGAGCAGGAGCATGTTCCAGGGTTTCTGGATAAGGTCCAAGGTTTGGTCTCATGCCCAGGTGGTCCTCACTTACCTACAGACCTTTAGGATCCACTTGCTCACTCCAAGCCAGCCTTCTGACGTCATTACTCTAAAGCACACAGGTGGGGGTTCTGGTAGCTGGGCCCAGGCACCTTTTGGTTCTGGCCTCATGCAGATGTGAGGCAGTGTTGGGAATGCTCCTCAGACCTTGGGCTCTCACCCCTGTAAGGTGCAGGGCCCGCTTCTCTACTGTTGATTTCTGGCTATTGAAAGTGTAGGGAGAGTTGGTACTGACAGCGTCACCAAGCCCTGGACAACTTTGTTACTAATTGCCTAAACCTGTAGCCTCCTGGGTGTTCTTCGGCAGCTGATTGGTCAATAAGCTGCACATCCAGACAGAACCTACATGCTGAAGGAGGGGAGGGAGCTGGTGAGGCACGGAGAGACACAGGGGAAACTTATAAGAAAAAGTCACTGTAAACAGGCTGCCTACACACTGTGATTCCAACACCAAGATGTTCTAAGGAACTCTTAGATGTATCAGTGGCTGAAAAAGCCATGAATCCCAGGAGCTGGAGAGGCAGGGAGAACAGGCGGAGGATTTTGACTTTCAGGCATGACGTTCTTCCATAAGACCTGGCAAAGGCAACTTAAGCCATTGTGTATTCATCAAAAACCAAGATGAAAACCCAATGCAGATTAGGAACTTGGGGTGAAACAGTAACAGATGCACAGCTGTCGTGTGTATATTGATGGTGGTGGTGGTGATGGTGCTGATGGTATCTGGGTGCAGCCAGGGTAAAGCATAACTGGGCACAGACAGGAGTAGCACTGGAGAATCGGGTAGAGAGCTTGGGAGGTGACCGGGACAGACAGCACACAGGGACAGTGTCCGGCTACAGGAGAAACAGCTATAGAGGACAAGGAGGAGGTTGTGGTAGCATGGCAACCAGGAAGTTGCACCAGAGGAGGATGCTGCCGAGAAGAGCCATACATCCTCACAAGAGTTTTCTAAGAGAGGAGTTGTGACTGGATGGAGGAGGTAGACAGAGATAAGTGGGGAAAACTGCAGAGCAGCCTTCTAGAAAGAGGTGAAGAGTGGCAAGGGACTGTGGGTACCATCAGGGCAATGGGCTGTGACATCACTGTACCACGCTCTTATCCTAAAGGAACAGAAGGGGCTCTTTCCCTCAGCTTGATGAGGTCATCATGGATTTGACAGCCTTTCCTAATTGTGTCTGCCCCACAGACATGCAGAGTGAAGAAAATCATGATAAATCCAGCCAGGCCAGGAGCACGCAGAGCTGAGCCAATTAGCCACCAATCTGCTTGGTCCTTGGACAGGCAGACAGTTCCCAACTCTAGCAGCGTAGGAGAGGATCCAAGGTTTACTTTAAGCTGTAGTGGAGAGAGTACCATTTTTTTTTCCTACCACTCATTGTGAAAAACAAATTGAGATAAGAATTTATTGCTATTTATGGGCCCCAAATCCTAGTTTATATGAAGCAATCTGTATCACTGGGACTTATGACCTTAAGAAGAGATTATATGTGTGTGTGTATAATGTGCATATGTGCAGGAATGTCCATGTATGTACACATACATGAAAGGGTATATATATTATATACGTGTGTATCTATGTTATTATGTATGTGTATGTTCATTTGTGTTTATATGTATATGCACATATGTATGTGTATGTAAAGTGTTTGTGGGTGTAAAATGGCTGCATTTCTAAATGTAAATATGTGTGTTCATGTATGGGTATATACTTATTATACACACACATGAATGGGTATAGATACAGTGTGTGCATGTGTGTATAGCTGAGTGTGTTTGGTTGTGTGTATTCACTTAGGTAAGAACATATGTCTATATCTACATGTATACATGGTTGTTTGTATATGTGTGGTTATGAATATGAATACATATGTATGCTCTATTTGGCCACCCGGAGTATTTAAAGTGTCATCAAGGTGAAAAGGATTTGCCCCATGAACCTTACTGGGCTGAGGCTGGCCACCCATCAGCTGGGACCTGCCATAGGGCACGCAGTTCCTGTGGAGAGTGAAATGACAGTGCAGAGCATCTGGCCAGAAACCAGCTGCCAAAGCATGGCATTATGCAAAGCTTCTCACTTAAAATATTTTGTGTTAGTTGCCTCGAGCGTGGATTACTTTTTACAGACAGCCTCCCAATTAGGATCTTGGATGACACGGCCTCAGTAATGCTCCCAGCTCTCTGCTCATCCATTAAAGTCTTCTACTCCCCTCTTCCATGTGGGCCTCTTGGGGTTAGGAATCTCCCTTCTTAGGTTAGCATGGTAAAGAAACTTATGCATGCTGCCTGGGGACTGATAAGGGCTGCAATGAATAACATTAGCTGCAGGCAGCTGGAGCTGCATTCTTCTCTGCTGCTACCTCAGAGATTATTAAACAGATACCACCAGTTTTCCAAAATCTCCTAATAGCTATACATTTTTTTAAGTTTCCAATGTATGTACCTTTCCTTCCCCTTGTGTTTATGTATATCTTACTATTTCCCCACATATGCAATATACCTCATAGTCAAACGGCTGGCTTTTCAGTGAGGATCCTGTTGGTGCCATGGACACTCAGTGGCAGAGGTTATAGATGATCCAGGGAGACCTAATGAGATGTGGCCAGACATCCCAAGCCCAAGTCTGCAGAGCTGCGTAATTGAAGAATTCAGCTCTGAGTCTGGACACAAAATACAAAAGATACAAGCAATTTCTGGACGGAAGCAGTTTGCCTTTGTTTTTGCCGGTAGGAAATCAGGCCAAAGAGTGTTCTCTGTGAAAGGTTTATAGAAGATGGGGAGCAATAGGGGATTCTCGGGGAGTGAAATACTGTCCAGTGTGCACGCACACACACACACATACACACACACACACACACACACACACGTGCACTTCCACAACTCACCCACAGACACACACAGTAGTAAGTTCTTTCAAATGGTCACCACAGTGGGTTGGGTGGACAGCATGGCAGATTGGGACCTGGGGTCTTTTGAAAGGAGCTGATGAGTGAGGAGGTAAAGAATGAACACTCTGAAGTTAGGCAGCTCTGTCACGAGCCAAACCTATAACCTCAAACCTCAGTTTTCTGGCTCATAAAATAAGCTTGGAGATGTTCATAGGTCACCATGGATGACCCACAAGAAAGGATGGCTTATGCAGTTGATAAATCCTCACTTATGCCTCGTGGGAGGGACAAACACCCATCCCCTCTGCTTCTTCACATCCTGCTCCCCTGCAGAAGGAATCTTTGCCTAAGTGGGACTGACCCAGGATCTGTGGAACTCCCTAGTTCTAAGCACTCTCAGACCCTGAGGTTTTAGTGTGGCTGGTTATTGTCTTGTCACTTTAGTGTTACAGTGACCAAAGTGCCGGACAGAAGGAACATGAAAAGTGCTGGGTGGTGGGTCTTTGTAAACCAGGTATCTGGGAAGAGAGGCTGTCAATTAAGAAAATGCTTCCATTAGATTGGTATGTAGGCAAGTCTTTGGGGGCATTTCCCTGACTTTTGATGGGGGGCAGCCCACTGTGTGCAATGCCACCTCTGGGTGGTCCTGAGAGGTTTAAGAAAGATAGCAGATCAACCATGAGCCAGTAAACAAGCTAGTACGCAGTGTTCCTCTGTGGCCTCTGCTTCAGTTCCTGCCCAGAGTTCCTACTCCGACTTCCCACCATGGCAGACTATGGAATGGAAATGTAAGCCAAACAAGCCCTTTCCTCCCTTGGATTGGTTTTGTTGAGGACATTTATCACAGTCACGAAAAGCAAAGTAGGACCCAGAAGGAAAGGTTTCTGCAGGCTTCTGGCTTTAGGAGGACTTCTGTCCATTTTGCCAGGAAAGACAAGGGAAGAACATCTTAGTTCCTTTCCCAGTGATTGTGTGACAGAGATGCCTCACATGGTGATGGGCAGGAAGCAGAGAAAGCAGATTGGAACTGAAGGCAGCTGTGACCCTCCAAAGCCCATCCATGGTGACTTACTTTTGCCAGGCATGCCCCATCTTCTAAAGCTTTCACTGCTTTCTAAAAGGCTCTATAAGCTGCAGACTAAATTATAAAAACATGAGCCTATGATCAACATTTCAGATTCAAACCCTAACATTCCACTCCTTGCCCCCCAATAGCTCTCATAATGCAAAAACACAGTCATCTTTACTTCAGAAGTCCCTGGAGTTTTTTTTTTAATAATCCCAAAACTCTCCAAATGTCCAGCCTCTCCTGAACTCAAGGGAAACCCCACAGAAACTTAGCCCCCACATTTTTTTTACCAGTGTTGATCTCTATAATAGTCTCCATTTGCTGCAAAAAAAAAAGACCCTCTTTTGATGGCAGGTGAGAGGAGTGTGAGGGATCCTCTTGTGAAACATAACATGACAGGGCGTTGCCATGACAGCTCTGGAAGAGCCCCCACCTGGGAGCCATTCCACCTGCTCAGGGAATCCCTTATATCAGGGTGCCTGGAAATTTCCTCCAAAAAGTCACACTACAACTCTTGGTAACCACTTCCCTAAAACCTTTGGATATCTGATGGTGACGAAGTGGAAGCTCTCCAAAATGTGCATCCGCGATGGAAAAGGGCACCGACAGAAATGCTTCCCTCAGTCTGAGTCATCCAGCAAGGGCATTTAAATGCCAACCATGATGCTTTACCTGGACGAGGCTATCTGATTTGCCTGGGAATGAGCAGATCCCATTTCACTACCTTGAAAAATCATTTAAAACGCTTAACAGCTTTCTTTTACTCAGTAATGGCTTTCAGTGTTTATAAAAACAGAGCTAGAATTTTGAGATTGAAACTATTTCTATTGACTCCATTTATAGAAGATGGGAACATGAATAAAATGTTTTATGGTTAAAATATGAATATTTTAAGATAACATTTAAATATTGTGCATTAGGGGAATTATTGATTTCACCCATAACAGGAATGACTGTTAAGAGTGGATTTTATATATAAAAATGTCCATTGTCCACTTGCCTCCTCGCATATCTACTTCTCTTCATCTATATAGAAAGATATAGTGCAGGGTGTTTGTCATGTGACCTCAGACAGAGAGGAGACTGGCTCCACAGTGGGCAGCTGGAAGACCCAAGAGAGATGGCCTGAGCTCCACACTAAGCCAAGAGTAAAAGAAGACAGTGGCAGTGTCCCACCTTGAGGACACTGGGCATAGGAAGGTGGTGCTTCCTGCAGCATTCCTCTCCTCAGGCCCTCAGTGCATAGGACAAAGTCACCCCAACTGGGAGACATCAGCTAGACTCTGTCTAGAGATCTCCATACTTACCACATTTAGAGAAATAGCACGAAAGCGAATACTTGGGCACCCTGGAGCCCAGTGAATAAATTCGAAGCAAGAAATTAACCAGCACAACGGTCTTTTGTCTAACTGGGGAATTTCCCACCTCTCGCTTGGGGTTGCTGTCAGGGACATTGCCATAGAACCACTTACAGTGTGACCTTTCACTTCCGCATCCCAGTGCTAAGCGGGCTCCTATTCTGGACTCCATCAGGCCAAGGCTCTGTATCAGCTTCTTATTAGGAGTTGGAGATACAGTGAGCAGGGTACGGAGAGTTTTCTCCTGACAGCACTGAAGTCCAGAGCTGTAGATTCCAGAACCACAGGTCCAGGAGCTCGAGACTGGAAGCTGTCTGAGACTGACGCAGGACATAACACTCAAGTGCATTCATAGCTTGCCCCTACTGGAGACCATCAGGCTACTGCTTACATGTGTGAACCATGATCTGAGTCCTCATACTTCAAGGGCCCTGGGAGGACCTCATCACTTACTAAACATACTCTTCCTAAAACCCTGTTCTGATCGAATTAGCAAGAGCCGTGTCTGCTCTCCTCACACAGAGTTCTAAGGAGTCACAGCCTGCCAAAGAGACATCTGGGCAGCTCAGCATGCTTGACTCCCTTCCACATCCCCAGCCATCTGGAAGGTGTCTAGAAGCCCAGAGCCCTGCCCAGCTAAGGCTGCTGATTTGGACTAGGTCTCAACAATGGAGTTTTCCAGGAGATGGTTTACCAAAAGAAACGACTGTCGGTATTTGTCCCCATGCTTCTAAAGAGTTGTTCTAAAGAGGAGTTCTAAAAGACTCCAATATATACATGTATGAAGGCAGAAGGCACAAGAGATCTGAGGACCACAGTGTAACCCTGCTCTGTAGCAAGCAAGCCACTCAGTGCGGCTGTCCTCCTCTCAGGGGCACTTTTCACCCATTGTTGACTTTTACTAGTGCTGCCCAGGATTGCCCGCTGTCCCTCTGCAGACGTGGGGAGCTTGGCACAGCCTTACACTATCACTTACCGGGTACAACTATGACTTCTTCCTGACTCCTGATCCACCTCTGGCCCTTCATTGCTTCCCTGCCTTTTTTGTTGTTCTCTGAAGGACCACACTTAAAACTATGCTTCGGACCACAAGTTATCCATCCCTGTATGTGACCAGTCTTGGTCACTCACATGAGAACACTGCACAGGTTCAGAGAGTGATGTTTGAGCCATGTACAGCCCGTTGGAAAAATGATCAGTGTTTTACTGAATGCTGAACACACACACTATCTGGGATGACATATCCATAAGTTTGTATTTTCAGGCATGGTCAGTCAACCTCTTGGTTGACCTTGACCTCTGCCCCCACCTCAGTTGTCCTGGAATGCAGTACACCCAACCCTGCAGTTTTGATGTTGATAAATCACTTTTGTCTGGGGTTTGCCCCTCACATGAAGAAGCAGTTCTGTATATTGAAGCTGCCTGAGGCCCATGGCAAACATCTTAGGCCCTGCTTAGGAATGGGAGTGTCTGACAGTCAAGCTGGGTAGCCTGCTTGTCCTTTGTGTTTATGCTAGGATCATCCCCAGACGTGCTGCAGAATCTGAAACTTAGCTGTCAAGGGCCACTGGAAATGAGGGCAGAAACCTCACTTCCCTCAGCAGGCTATCTCCAGAGCTTCCAGGAATGGGGCATTTCCACAAACTTAGTCATCCCTGCCTTCCTGGTAGCTCTGACCCCATGATCCCTCACAGTCGAGGCTGTGCCTGAGCTCCACGCTGAGCTCCTCTGCTCCTTGCAGGTTGGGAGTAGATTTCTCTGAAGCAGAACAGAAGTTCTGGCAATCCTGTTGCCATGCCTTTGAACTTCCCTGAAGTTCCAGGGTGGCTTGTGTCTGTACTCAGCATAACGGTGTCACAGGGAAGGCAGCTGCAGTGACAGAATGGCAGCATTTGGCTTCAAGGTTGAGGGCAGGGTAGGATGTGTCCGTCCACCTCCAGCTGTTCAGAAGCCCCTGTCACCTCCTGGGTCTCCACCATCTATGTCACCTGAGGCTCTTGCTGCTATTCAGGAGCTAATGCAGAGGCCCTCCTCTGAAGCCAGGGCAGGCAAGCCTCACCACTCCGAATGGGACATGGACTTTGACTCCTCAAACTAGCTTACATCACAAGTCAGGTTCTGATCTGTGGCTGGTGCTTCCCAGCAGTGAGTAGCAGGGAAGGAACCAGCCTAAAGGGAGCTCTAATCTGCCTGGAAAAAAAGATCCTACAAAGTAAATTTGTTTTTCTGTTTAAAATAACTTTATCTGAAAGAAGAAAAATTCTGACTTCTATATGTTGCCTGGAAGCTGTAAACGTGGGTATGTGCAGCCATAGGCCATGTCTGTTTTTCTTGGTGGAATTCTCTGCGAGGACCTTTCTTGACCAGCAGCCATCAATCAGCACTGATGGCATCCCAGAGATTGTGCAGCTCCTGAGAACAGCACAGCATTACCTAGAAGTTGGATTACTTCAGGTTCAGAACCTCGACAAAGATCTGTCAAATAGAACACAGGCCGCTTCCTGCTGTTTGAGAAATTTTAACTTCATGTGGGTCCATCTCAGCTCCTGCACAGTGATACTTGAGGGCAGGATTGTCCTCAAGGCACTGAGGTGACTTTCACTGGGGTCATAGCTTTCATATCAAAACTCCATGAGGAGCACAATCCAGGGGCATATCTACACAGTCATATGCACACATAGGAAACCATCAGCACACAGGCACGCCCAGAAATGTACATGCATTGGTCCATCTTTGTGAGTTATCTTTTAGTCATTAGGTCACGCTCTGGCTGTGTTTTTATCCAAATTTAACATCTAGGTCTTTGGGGTGACCACTATGGAGGATACTCCATCACAGTGTGTATACAGTAACACCTTCTGCCTTTGAACTCAGGAGCCTCCCCAGCTACTAAGTCCACAGCTCCTGGCCGTTTGGCTGTGGCCAAGGCCACTTCCCTTTGAAGTCACAAGCCAAGGAGGAGACTACAAGTGCCACTGTGATATCTGTCACAACCCAGAACAATTGGTCCAACAGATTCCAAAGCATGGCTCAGGCCTGTATGATGTTTCAGATGACACACTCTTGAGGGAGGCTCCTTGGGGAAGACGATGAAGACTCTGGCTTGCTGTCTGCAGAGGGAGATAAGCGTTTATCTGTGCTCGCGGCATCAAACACAGCCTGTGTCCCAGTGCCTCCTCAGCATGGGACACACAGCTGCCTCTTGAGAACAGATCCCATAAAGGAGCTAATAGGAGGTTTTACAAGCTAAGTTTCCATTTACAACCTCAAAGAGACAAGCAGAACCACAAATAGAGTGATCGATGTCCTGCCAATCAAACTGCGCAAAAGCTCCCTGGCCCATTAGGCCTCCCTAGGCTAATCACCAGAGAGTCTGGTCCCCAGTGTGTGCCACAGGCTTCATTCCAGCTCACTGTCTACTTCCATTTGCTCAGCCCAGTGAGTTCTCCGCCAGCCTTTCAGGAGCAGGAATCTTCCTCCTGCAATTGCTACGGCCAACAGTTCTGATTGCTCTGACCTGATTTAGACAATAAAGCCAAGCTTCCCTGGGGAGGGGCTGTGGAGGGGTGATTAGCCTGCACAGAGAATGGGGCCTTGAAGGGCTCCTGAGAGCATCTCTTCCCCCACATTTAAGGCTCGGAGCAAGGAGGGACTGGTGTAGGCTGAGTGAAAAGTCTGTGTTTTAATTGTTGTTTAGCCGAAATAATCCTGAAAGCATGGGGGAAATTTTTCTCTAGGATGCGGATCTATCAAAGTCCTGTCACCAGAGACGCAGCCTAAATGAAGCTATTGCAAAACCATCCTCGGAGCTGGAGTAACAAGGCTGCCTGCTGACCTCTGCAGAGGTGCTATTAGATATTATGGCTCGGCTTTTCAAGGTCTAAAGGTTCCTTTAGATAAAATGCCATCACTCCAGAGACTATTTTATAAAAATTGACTCCACCCAGCCTTCCCGCCTGCAGAAAAAGCACTGCTTCTCACAGGTGGTTCACATGAGGTCTTGGCTTATGGTCAAACCAAGAGAGACCATACCTTCTGACCACTGGGTCAGGCCAGTACTCTGTGAGCCTGTCACTGTTGCCCTCACTGGCCAGTTCCTGGGATGGATGTGCTATGGAAATGTCGTCAGGAATTAGTGTCTGGTGATGGGGAAGACACCAGCCCTGTGCTGAATCACCGACAAATGCATGCAAGGAGCACAGCCTCTAAATCTTGTGGGGAAGGGTCCCAGCACCATAGGGCTGGTTTAGGAAGTCTCTTCTAGGGTATAAGGGTGGAGTCCCCAGGATGAGCAGCAAGGGCACACAGGACAGTGATAGGAGTCTGTGGCTGGAGGACAGACTGTTTGTCACCTCAAAGCTGGCAAGGCAGAGCATAGTGACCAAGCTGGGGCAGGTGAGACTGAGATTGGGGACATCCTCTCCACACAGCTGTGTGATGGCAGGGATAACTTCCTGGGATTTCGCACCAATAAATAGCAAGTAAATCCAGGTTATCAATGGGAATATTGAAATCAACTACTGTTTTAAAAATAATTTCATACATGGCCATTCTGGTTAAGAGTTTAACCAAAATACTGAATTCAATTATTAAAAAAATACCTGTATTTGGGGCTTCTCAAGGGGATAGAAAATCTCATTTAAAATATCAAATTTAATCACATAAAACAAGAACATGCCAGTAATTACAAAAGTCATATTTAGCAAGTGGTCTGGTATACTTTAATTTTTCATTGAGTAGAAATGCTTTCTCTCCATTTATTATGCTCAGGGAGAGCTTGTTAGAGAATATGAAGCTGTTTCTTTAACCATCTGAGCTGCTCCAGAGCTGTTGCCCACGACTGGCATGGGGCAAATGGTTGTTCATCACATGGGCATCTTTTTCATTCCTGCGGCTGTGTGACCTTAACATGGGACAGTTTTCAAGACAGAAAAATGAACTAAGTTTGCCATGCAAACTTATTTATTTCACAAAATAACCAAATCACAATCCATTTCACATAAATCAACAAAAGAAGAAGAAAGCTGTACATGAAACTTTCTTTCAATCTGAAATCTTTGCGGAGGAACCAGAGGACTAGGAGTTTTCTGTGAGATTGGGTCTCCTAGTAACATCAGAAGCCACACCCAGAGAGTCCCACCAACATGACTGTCCAGATGTAAGCTGAACAAGAATGACATCAACAGACAAGTCAAAGTGAACAGGAAAAAGCCCATTAAGCCTCAACCCTAGACAAAGAACTATCAGCAACTGAAAGCTGGGCGTGGGAGATGTGGCCTTTCCCAAGAAAGCTCATGATGTGGGGTGCCCGTCTGTATTCTGTGAAAATGTTTTATTACCATTGGTTAACAAACATGCTGATTTGGCCAATGGCCAGGCAGAATAGAGTCAGGCAGGAAAACCAAGCAAAGATACAAGGGAAAGAAGGCGGAGTCTGGGAGATGCCAGCAGTCGCTGAAGGAGTAAGATGACAGAGCATTACCAGTAAGCCATGGGGCATGTGGTGATATACAGATGAATAGGAATGGGTTAATTTAGGCTGTAAGAGCTAGTTAACTATAAACCTGAGCTGATAGGCCAAACAGTTGAGAATTAATGTTAAGCCTCAGAGTGATTATTCAGGAACTGGTGGGTGGGAGATAAACCTCCAGTTACATGCCCACACCAAAACATGCATGCGATTGACATTATATAGACTGAACAGGTTACATTTAGAAATGTATTTGTATACATAAATATGCTTATGCATACAATAACAATTAGTGAAAGGGGGCCATAAATTTGAAGGGGAGCAGGGAGGGACATGTGGGAGATTTTAGAGGAAGGGAAAGGAGAAACATTCTAATTATAATATATTCTCAAAAATAAAAAGGAAAACAGCATTAAAATCCACAGAACAATTTCTGCCCCCCAAAAAGATTTATTTGTCTTATGAGTGTCTTGGGGAGTTTATGTGCACCATATATGCAAGTGGCAATGGCCAGAAGAGGCCACCAAATAGCCTGGAGCTGGAGTTACAGACCATTATAAATCACCTGATGTGGGTTCTGGGGACCACACCCAGGTCCTCTGCAAGAGTAGTAAGCTTTCTTCACTGCTGAGCCATCTCTATAGCCTCTCAACTTGAAATCTTAAAATATGTAGACAGAGCCGTGTGCAGTGGAAAGGATGTCCATCCAGGACCTTGAGACTCCCCCTCCCCAACCCTGTCCAGTCCTCACCCCTAAGCCTTCACGTTGTCCAGGGCAGACAGGTGGACCCACCCACTGGTGACAGAGCTCAGCCTTCAGGGTAGATTGGTCAAGGAAATCGAGTTCCAGGACTACAGAACCTTATTCCTCCAGACATAGAGAATTAAATGAGGAGGGTTCCTGTAGGACCTCATCTTTGGCTGCACAGTAGCATTGCCTCAGAAGCTTTGACATTCCAGATGGTAGCAACCTAGGCAGATCAAGTCAGAAGCTTGATGAGTAAACCCAGTAGAGCTCTCGAGCCACCCTGGTGTGCAGTGATGACAGGATCCCCAGGTGTTGCTGGCTCAACGCCAGAGGAGGTGCAGTATGACCTGGAGATGGACAGTGAAAGCTGGATCTCCAAGTTTCCCCAGGGCCCTATGCAGCCAGTTGCCACTTTCCAGATATGTTGGTCTCAGTCAGTTTCTTGCTTTGGGAAGTAGTTCAGTGTAGTTGGTCTTTTTTTTTTTTTAACTATTTACTCTTTAGGGTGCCTGCCACCCAGCTTCTAAATGATCATATGCATAATTTTTCTTACAAAAGCCTGGCAGTAGCTTGTCTTATCTCTAATCAGCTTTTCTTAACTTAAATTAACCCATATACCTTTTGCCTCTGGGCTTTTACCTTTCTCTATTTCTGTATATATTTTCTTCCTTTCTTATTCCTTATCTGGCTGAGTGGCTGGGTGGCTGGTTCGCTGGCCCTTGACATCTTTCCATGTCATTTTCTTGCTCTCCCCTTTTCTTCTTTTTTTTTCTCCTATTTATTCTCTCTGCTTGGCAGCCCCACTTGTCCCTCTCCTGCCTAGCTATTGGCCATTCTGTTCTTTATTAGACCAATCAGGTGTTTTGGAAAGGCCCATAACACAGCTTGATGGAAGTAAACAGATGCAACCTAAAAGAATGCAACACATCTTTGCATCATTAAACAAATATTCCACAGCACAAACGAATGCAATACATCTTAAATTAGTATTCCACAATAGTTCAGTATTTCAACTGCCTTGGTCTGGGCCCTCCTGACTGTTTCGTATCAAAAGCCTAGGGGTAACCTGCTCCAGAGAAAATCTCTTTCCTCTCAACAGCCAACAGGTACCACATCTGGATCCCAGCTGCCACTCTGGATGTCTAGGATCCTGGAACCAGGGCTGCTCACTGGGTGTAAGTGACTCCCTGGAGACCCACCCATACCCTTCCTGGCATGAAAGCCTCCAGCTCCTGGGGAACCAGGGAGCACACCCCACTGCAAACAGTTGCTCCTGAATCACAAGTTTCTTGGGATATTAGCATAAATCTGAGGAGAAAAAAATAGAAATTTGAAATGGGCTTTGAATGGAACTTAGGAAAAGTGGTGGATTTGCCCTATCCCTTTGGCCAGGAAATGGCTCCAAAAGACTCCAGTCTCCTCTGCAGATGAGCCATGATGGGGGACATGTTGAAGAAGAGTCAGGAGACCAGCTCTGTGATTTCTAAAAAGCAAGGTTGGTTCAGAAGCAGCAATGCTGGTCCCTAAAGAAGGGGACTGCCATGTATGACCCATGTGACTATTGTCTTCTCATCATAGTCAATTGTAAGGCCACAAGAGGTTTTACTGAGAGAGAATACTAAGGAAGCTCTGATTACCTGGCCCTCAGCAGTATTCACAAAACTTCTAGGCCCATCTGCATACATGCAAAGTTCAGACCTCAGTAAGAACACTGAGTCAGCTTAGCAGTCCCCCAGTTCTGATATCTAATCAAAATCCGCATCCTCTGTCGTCCTCATGTGAGGTCTGGTCACCCCATCACCCAGATTCCCTGTAGTCCAATTTCAGGTGCATCCCATTTTAACTATCTGCCCACCGACCCTCACCCTGCTTTGGCCTACGATCAGTACACCCCTGACAGATGTCGAACCCAATCACACACACACCCTGCAAACCCAATTGTGGTGGCCCTGCAACTGTTGTGATGGTTCTGAGTGACCTCTGCCCTTTGCTCTGTCACTAGTGTAAGCCTTGCCCTCTGCTGACAGGGAAGGAGGCGATCTCTGCTGCCTGGTGTCACCTCAGACAAAGGGGGTCATCTAATAATGCTGTTGATGTCACCGGGAAGCCCCGGGGAGACCACGGTCCTGTGACAGCCTGTTTACAACGTACGTCTCACTCTTTCAGCCCTGCGCACTGGCCGTATGGTGACAGCAAGATCTTGCAAGGGCTTTGCAAGTCCCACTGCACCACAGCCTGAGGGTAGTAGGCAATGCATGTGGCAGATTTAATTAAACTTTGGAAACACCGTGTAAAAATAAATAATAAAGAACTTCCTCCATGGCAAAATTCTTGGGAGCTTGTAATGACTAAGAGGCATGGTGGATTCCTGAGGGAAAGGGAGAGTCGATACACATTCCCCAGATTTAGGTGACCACAGAGTACTTCTTTCCTTCAATGCATCCCATGGGTCCATTGTTGCAGGAAAATACACTTTTGAAAAAGCAGTTTCATATCAATTTTAACTGCAATGCAAAAAGAAATAGAATGAGATATTATTCTATGCAAATAACAACCACCTCCGTAAAGCACTGAGCTGATACCTGGTTCCTGAGAAGCACGCTCTCAAAGACAGGCTTTGCAGTGAGGACAGGACAGCTAGAAGATTTGGAGGGCTCGGAGCTGGGATGACCCTCCCAAGGGGAGCCTGGCTGCTTACAGCTCTGCCTCGGGACAACTGCTTTATTCTTACTGTATGCCAGGAGCTACCCTTGTTTCCTGGGCCACTAGTCATCACACTCCTTCCCTGCCATCCAGGTCCCATCTCAGAGCTGGCCTCTCCCCTGGGTAGGAAACAAGGATTGAAAAAACTGACCAGAGAGTACCCAGGAGGACCAGGGCAGTGGAGACTGATGGAGATAAAAAGTGAGACAAGATATTCTAGACCAGTGGTTCTCAACCTTCCTGATATTGTGACCCTTTGATACAGTTCCTCATGTTGTGGGGACTCCCAACCATAAAATTATTTCATTGCTACATCATAATGGGAATTTTGCTACTGTTATGTGTCATAATGTAAACATATGAAATTCACGATCCCTGATAGGTGACCTCAGTGGGGTTTCAACCCACAGGTTGAGAACCACTATTCTAGAATTTCTTCACTTGTGGCAGCAGCTGAAACCTCTGAACTGCAGGTGGATCAGCCTGGGAAAACTCTTGTCCTAGCAAAAGGACTTCATAGCCAAGCACAGTTCCTGAGGAGGCACTTGTCAGTGCTTTTGGGGAAGTATGCCATATTTTTGATTCAGAATGTCCCCTGTGGGCTCACTTGTTAAAGCTTGGTCCACAGTGTGATATTACTGAAAAGAAGTAGAATTTATTGTGTGTGTGTGTGTGTGTATGTATGTGTGCTCACGCACATGCACACACACACATACATGCACAAACACGCATGTGCCACAGTTGCATGCATGGAAGTCAGAGGATAACTTTCAGAAGTCAGTTCTTTCTTTCCATGGACTTAAAACTCAGGTCATCCGGCATGGCATTAGATGTCTTTACCTGAGGAACCATCTTCCAAATCTAGAAGGCAATCTTTAGGTCATTGGCATGTGACCTTGAAGGAGATGGTTGGATGTTGGCTCACCTAACTCTCATCTGCTTCTCACCATGAAGTGAGTCTGTTCCTCTCCCACACCAACCTATCCTGATTTGGCAGCCCTAACCAGAGGCCAGCAAACAGCGTGTATGTTGGCCTGATCATGGCCTGGAACTCATAAAACTGCACACCCAAGCAAATTTTCTTTATAGCTCACACTTCTGATATCTTCTTAAGGGATGGAAGCTGACTAACAAGGGTATCATTTAGGAAATGACTGGGTGGTGCTTTCTGCTACCCTCTGCTGCAGCTCAGCAGTGCCCTGCACATGTCCCAGTGTGGAACACAGATCGGGGAACCGCCCAGCAGTGTGTAGATGAGCAATGTCCATAATGTGCTTATTAATACCAAGAGGATTAAAATGTTACATTTCTATAGCTGCTTAAAGTTTTACATTTTTGTTCTCAATATATTTTCCAGCAACTTGAAATTCAGAGTTTTATCTTAACAATCATGTTAACATTGCCCTACCTTTTTTCCAGTAATCACCATACAATTTAATGTAATTCCCATCAAATTTTTCTAATGCATTTTAAGATAGTGACTGTTTTAATCCCCATGGAAAAAATAAAGTAGAAAACAATTTCAACAACTATTCATCAACTGCTCATAAAATTAAAGTCACACTTGCCATGTGATCAACATAGGAGCCACTCCTGTGATTTACCCTATAACAATGAAAACATGTGTTCAAACATGACTTATATATAAACATCCACAGTAATCTCACACCTAAGGGCACAACCCCCCAAAAGATATCAACCTATTTTAGTAGGACAATGTATAAACAAATGTTGAAGTATCCAAACAATCAAATACTATTAAGGAAAATCAGTCAATCAATCAATCACTTAACTCTGCTTTACATATCTGCTTAGGTGGATCTCAAAGAAAAAAACAAAAACAAAACTCAAAGCAAAATACCATCACCAGCAAAAGTACTTCTGCATCAAAAAGAGACAGACACAAGGAGGGTCCCTGCATCTTCCATTAATGTTCTATGGTACTCCAGGGACTTCTATGCTAACCCAGAGACAAGCAGCTAAGCCTGAGGGGTTCAGAGAAGGACTGACCAGATATGAATGAGGGATTTTTTTTCTAGTGGTAGAGATCTGTTTGTCAAATGTGTCTTCTTATACTCTAAAAATGAAAAGTGCTACAGGATGGGTAAACTACTCGTCAATGGCTTAAAGCATGAGGTGGCACTGGTCAGAGGAAAGACTAAACTCCAGAGGTGATAACGAGGGTCTGAAGAAATTTGGAGGGACCTGGGCCCCTCTATGCTGTTAGAAGGAATAAATGTCAGGTGACTCTTAATTTCCCTGTGGCGATGTACCACATTTTCTTTATTCATTCTTCAGCTGAGGGCCATCTAGGTTGTTTCCAGGTTCTGGTTATTACAAATAAAGCTGCTATGAGCATAGTTGAATAAGTATCCTTGGAGTATGATTGAGCATCCTTTGGGTATGTGCACGAGGGTAAGGAGAGAAGGAAGGGCAGAAGAGGAGGAGGAAGGAAGAAGGGGAGGGGGAGGAGAACTTGAGGGAACATAGTAGTCGGTAGTGGAGGTGAAGGAAGAACAGAGATGGAAAGCAAAGAAAGAGATATTTTGATTGAGGGAGCCATTATGGAGCTAGCAAGAAGCCCGGCACTTCAGAAATTCCCAGGAACCCACAAGGATAACCCCCAGCTAAGACCCTAAGCAATAGTGGAGAGGGTGCCAGAACTGGCCTTGCAATGTAGTCAGATTGATGACTGTCTTAAAAATCACTATAGAACCCTCATCAAGCAACTGATGGAAACAGCAGAGACCCACAGCTGAGCACTGGGCTGAACTCCCAAAGTCCAGATGAAGAGTAGAAGGAGTGAGAATATGAGCAAAGAGGTCAAGACCATGATGGGGACACCCACTGAAACAGTTTACCTGAACTAATGGGAGCTCACCAACTCCATCTGGACAGGGAAGGAACCAGCATAGAACAAACTAGTCCCTCTGAATGTGGGTGACAGTTGTATGGCTGGGGCAGACTGCAGGGCCACTGACAGTGACACCAGTGTTTATCCCTACTACTTGTACTGGCATTTTGGAAACTCATTCTCTTTGGATGGATACCTTGCTCAGCCTAGATGTAGTAGGGACAGCCTTAGACTTTCCTCAACGCAATGTGCCTTATCCTCTCTGTGGAGTGGATGGCGGGGGTGGGGAGAGGTGAAGGGAATGGGAGGAGGGAATGGAGTGGGAACTGGAATTGGTATGTAAAACGAAAAAAAGATCTTTTGTTTCCTTTATTTAAAAAAATAAAATTAAAAAACTTAAAAAAAAATTGTAGCAGTTCCACTAAACGGCAGCAAGTGCAGTCTAGCAAGATGCTGTGGAGGAACCCAACCCAGACACAGGTGTGTGTCAACAACCATCTGCTGTAATGTCATCGCTCTGCCATTGGGTACGTCTCCAGTGAAGAACCACACACATGCCACAGGCAGTGACGAACTTCAGTGGAAACACGAGATGGTCACTAACTGGGGTGGATCATGACCATGTGACAGTGGGGGTCAACCTCAACATCTTACCTACTATGGTCAGAAAACCCTGAGTGACTCTAGATCAGACTTCAGGGACAGGCCTTCCAGGATACCATGGTGACAGTGTGGCTTCTCTGGGAGGGGGTCATACTGCTCCAGAGTGGGCTTCGGGAGCTTGATGTGGGCTGACTGTCATCTACACGAACCTGAGTGCTTTGTAGAAATTCAAGATGGATATGTATGATTTGTGTGCCATTCTGCACAACGCATGCATTTTAAAAGTGCATGTAGAAGGTCGAGAATGAAGAAAACCTTAAACATTTTGGTAGGATAATGGACATGAATTTAGCAGAACTCAGAGACATAACTGGCACTGACAAGCCTTTCTAGAGACCCAGAAGGCAGCTGCTGACCCTTCATGGAACTCTGAATGGGATTGTTGACACTGTTTCTGGTAGAGTCATGTGAGCGTTGGTTTACAAGTGTGTTCTTGTGTATGCAGAGACTTAGACCCTTCAGCTGTTAACTCCTGAGGACACACTAGCTTGTGTGGGAGGAGACAAGCGTTGTGGCTCCCTCACTACCGCATTTCCCAGTCATTTATCTGGCCATTCATAATGAACCAAGTCAGCTCAACAAGGCAACATCATCAACCGTCAAAATCAATAGCTCTATTTGATGTCGATTACAGACTGTGCTAGAAAGACAGACAATGTAGAGAACAGGCAAATCCTAACAGGCACCCGGTAGTGGCGTCTGCTCTGCTAACAGAGATAAGGAAGACCTCAAAGGACAGCGCTGTACTGACTCATCGTGTCCTCTGAGAGGGGCACCTGTTTTCCTTGTATAGCATTGAGCTCTGCAGTCTTGTGTGAGAGAGAGAGAGAGTGTGTGTGTGTGTGTGTGTGTGTGTGTGTGTGTGCATGTGCATGCGAGTATTTGGTATTCTGTAGGTGTGTGCATGTGCACATTTGTGTGGAGGTCCAAGGTTGATGTTAGGTGTCTTATCTTTAATTATTTTTCATCTTTGTTTTTAAAGACATGGCCTCCCATGGAGCCTGGGGTTCACCAATTCAGTGAGAGTAGCTGGTCAATAAGCTTAAGACACACCTGTGTCTGTGCCTCTGAGGGTGGGATTGCAGATTTCTTATGTGGACACTAGGGCTTGAGTTAAAGTCCTGAGCCATTTTCTCAGTTCCCATCTCCCCAATCCTCTTACAGAGTCTATGCCATAAGAAACAATATTTATTTGTTAAAAAATCAAAATCCTAGACATTCCAGGGAAAATCAGAAGTTGGTCGAGTAAATCTTTCTTTTTTCCTTTTTAAATATAGAAACATATCATTTACTCAATGATATAAGGTACTGCTTAGCAGAAGAAGAAAAAAAAATATGCCCTGTCTGTTTATCAGTAAAAAACAAGTCTGGAAACCCCGATGCTGAGGTACATGTGTGCTTAGTCTGTGTGTTGGCAAAGGGGTCGGGAGTGTGGCACAGCGGGCTGGGTTTGTTTTCTTTCTGTCTCTGAAGGCTAAGCTTCAGTGTTCAGTGCTGAGGAACATGGCAAAGCTGGGTGTGTGCTTGGATTAATTGCTGCCTCCTCCACGTTCAGCTTTTCATTCATCGTGATGGGATTTGTAAGCAGAAGACAAGAGAGGAGACAGTTTCACTTGTTCAAGGCCTTCCATAGTGCCCTTTCACAATCCTGCACTGACTTTAGGAATGAAGAAAAGTGTTCAGAGATGCGGGGTGCAGCAACTCACTGAATCTAACTCCCAGACCCCACAAGGCCCGTGCTTGCCTCTACCCTAGAGTAGTTTTGAAAAAGTTTTTTTCCCCAAAATGTCTCAATTACCCAGCAAGGCAGACCACCTGATTTGCTCACTCCTGTGGGGTATTCTGTTTGTGCCAGGGTCACTGAGCACCTGAGGGTCACTTAATTTGCCTTGGAGACCTCCCATTCCTCAGGATGAATGGGCACCTGAAAGCTTGCCCCTCTCCCTTCTTACACACATCCCACAACACCACAGCAAATGGCTCTCAATGGTGTGGAAGATGGTTAAGATGTTAGAGGGTGGTGAGGTTGTGTTCAGTGGGGAGAAATGGTGCTGGGTCAATGAGTGGCTTACTTGCTTAGGAGACTTTATTGGCCCAATAACCAAGGAGTGAAGTGCTTAAGATGTTTTAAGTTCTTCTGTGGAACTAGTTTTCATAAAACACTCTCTGTGAACCTACAGGGGAAAAAATAGCTGGGGCAAAACTGGTTTAATTTACACATCAGCGAAGCATCCAAGAAAGCACTGAGCAGCTTGAGAACACAGTGCTGCCAAGTAACGGGACTCAAATTCAGCTTCACTTTGCAAGGAAAATATTTTTCTCCCACTTCTACAGAAGAAGAGTAAGTCCTGGGGAAAACAGGGCTTCCAGAGCTGTCAACGCTGCCACACTGGCACCTGATCTCACCTGTAGAGGTACAGATAGCCTTAACAATTTTTCATGGGCAGCCAGGTGGCCACTGTCCACAGAGAGGAGGGAGAATTGAGATTGGGACATATTTAAAATCCTGTCTTGTAATGGACATTTGCTATGAGTGGTCCTGAGGCTGTACATGGAAGATTGCCTTGTCAGTCAACACAACAGTGAAATTGAGAGATGCCACACAGGCTTTTAAAAAGTAGGTTCTGGACTGGGAATATAGTTTAGTTGGTAGAATGCTTGCCTCTCAAGCACAAAGCCTTAGACTCAATCCTCAACATCATATAAACTGGTGTGATGATACATGCTTGTAATCCCAGCACTTGGAAGGTGAGGAAAGGAGGGCTGGAAGTTCAAGGTCATCTTTAACTACATAGTGATTTCTAGGCCAGCCTGGGCTACAGGACACTCTGTCAAAAATATAGGAGGAAAGAAGAAGGAAGAAGGAAAGGATGGAGGAATGGAGAGAAATATATGGAGGGAGAAATGAAGGAAGGAGGGAGCGAAGGAAAGAAAGAAGTCATGGTTAATAGACCCAGGCCAAGAAGGGAGGTCAGAGAACAGACTGAAACTTCTACAGGATTCATGAAAGCTGGGACCATGCCTGGTGCATTCTCAGATCCCCACATATGGCAGGCACCTGGTGTAGGAGGTCCTTCTGATATGTGTTGCTTTTATTCATTAATGAGTAAAGAAGCTGCTTTGGCCTGTGATAGGAGAGAATAGAGCTAGGCAGGGAAAATTAAAGTGAATGCTGGGAGAAAGAAGGTGGAGTCATGAAAAAGCCATTTAGCCTCTGCTGGGGACAGATGCACCAAAACCTTGCTGGTAAGCCACAGTCACATGACAATACACAGATTAACAGAGATGGGTAAGTTTAAGATATAAGAGTAAACCAGAAATACACTTAAGTGATTGGTCAAATGGTATTGCAAATTATACAGTTTCTGTGTGATTATTTCAGTTCTCGGCAGCCGGGAATGAACAAGCAGCTGCCACCAACAGGCACCTACAAGTATCATATATTGACTCAGTGGATTCCAAAGAGATGTTAAATGCAGCCAAACAAAAAGAGCCTGTGATGTCCACCAGCAGTGCTTCTGTTGCCTCCTTTTCAGGACACCTGGTAGGATTTTGAGTCTTCAGGACAGAGAACTGGTCTTGGGATCCTTAGTAGGGAGTTACCCTGGTCATAATCATAATCCCAGTGGGAGGCAGAGTCACAGCTTCTGGAATTGAAGCCTCTTCTTTCTAGCTCTTGGTAATTATGATGAAAACCAGAGCACAAGAAAAGGAACATCACAGTAAAACTTCATATGACCCAGAGAACGGGGGGAGAGAGCTGAGCACACAATGTGTAGACCACACAATGCCTCTTCCCCATTAGACTTTATGTTTCATATGCTCACACACTGCCTCTTTCCCTGGGTACGCCAAGCTCCATGCATCCCCAGTTCAATGCCACTGAAGCCCACATCCCACCTTAGTAAGATCCTTATTTAGAGTGGGGAGCTGGTACACATGGGATAGATAAGCCATGTTTGTCACATGCAAGTTAGAGGAGCATTGTGTGGACCAATTGACTTTCTCTGTGCAGACATCACTAGTATAGAAAATCTTTTCTGGATCACAAAGGAGGAACAAATGGGTGGGCAGCAAAAGAGGGCACAGGGCCTATTGGAAAGAGTGATGCATGGCTATGTTCGGCACATGGGTGGGGAATTATGCATGTGCTGTTGAAGCTTTATGAAAGTAACATGCCAAGGATCTGGTTATACACCATAAAAACAATCTACATTTCACACTGCAAAACAAGCACAGGCAGGGGCCCCCTGAAGTGGAGAGAGACAGGAGAGCTTGTGGTTGCCTCCTTCTTGGATTCTCCAGCAATGAGACGGAGGAGGGGATGAGATATTGGAGGACATAGCTAGATTGAGAGACTGACTGGCATGACTAGAGCTAGGTAGTATGGGCACTAGGATGGAGGTGGACCAGGATATCTGGAGTGAACCCTGGGCATCTGAGTTCAAGAAAAGACTCAGAGGGTAGCTGTTTCAGAGTCTAAGAATACCATAGTGAGCTGTGGGCATATTGATTGAGAGTAGTCAGCTATGCAATTGCAAACTAGCAGATCCTGAGCTGAGGGGTCTGGTGAGTTATCACAGAACTAGGTGAGACCCCTCAGGGAGGACAACCAGCCAAAGTGAGAGGTGTCAGAGGGTGGATTAACCGAGGAGACCTGGTTGGCCAGGCTGGGCTAAGAAATGCCAGCAGGCACTAGAAGTTGGTTGAAGAGAAGACTCACAAATGTGGGTTCCAAGATAGAAGATGGAGATTGACTCGGCTAAGGCAGATATGGAGGTGGAAACAAACAGGGAGAGAAATTACTATTGTCATTCATCATTCTGGAACAAAGCTCAGACTCTTGCCCCAGGTTGTGACCACTGATCACTAAAGTCTAGACCATTCCACTGTGAATTTCTGTGTGTGTTTATGTTCAAACTGAGTACTTGGAAAAAACCTGGATGTGAGTGCATCTTCTTCCCTGAATGACCAAAGGAGCAAGTCACATAAAATTCTTAACACATGCCCAGTACAAATTCACAACATTCAACTCTTAGTCCTCAGTAGACCCAAGCATCTCAGTCCTAAAGGATTAACTGAGAGCAAACACTGTATTGACCTCTGTTTCCACCGCCCATGGCTCAATCAACTCAGAGAAGAACAAGGTTAGAGATTTTCTATTGAGGATACCCAGCCAGTCACCATCAGTTCCAGCTATTCTTCCACTCACATCCTTGTGTTGCCTCTACTGCCTTTTTATAGAAAGGCTCAAGGGTAGTGCCTGCTTCTCTTCCTTTGTTGTTGTTGTAGTGGTGAAGTGGGGGGTTGAACTGAGGCTTTGTACATACTAGGCAAGTGCTCTAAGGCGAAGCTGCATCCCCAGCCCATAGTGCCTACTTCTCAATGCTACATACCCATCATCTTCTACCCAGAGCTAGGCCATTCAAATTAATCCTATCCTCCTCTCCAAAGAAACTGGACTCCAAGGATTAACTGTGGACAGTTCCTGTATCCAGAGGCACTGCCATCACACCTCTAGAGTTGTGGATGTTTTAGCCTAGGGCTAGGCAGAGCAAATATGTCCTCACTTGTTTGACATGAATTTTCACAGGGTCATGTTGAGAAACATGATTTTTTTAAAAACATTTTCCTGTTGTGGGATATTTGTGTACTGTGTGAAGAAGTATTGCTATTATGGTGTAATTAAAAGCTGAATGATCAATAGCTGAGCAGAAGGTACATGAGAGATTTCTGAGCAGAGAGATAGAAATTGGGAGGAGGAATCTAGACATGTGGATTTTGCCAGCAGACTCAGAGCAAGTCAGCAAGTGCCATATGAAAAAGAGGTAACCACTCATCAAAGTCAGGTCCAGGTTGAAAGAAAAATCTCTGCATAGGTGACAACATTATTTTAAAATGCTTAGATGCTAAAGAAAGAAAAGAAAATGGGTATAGATAATCATAGAAAATAAATAAATCATTTAAAAATAATAAAATCTTTAAAAAGAGAGTAAGGTAATATAAAAGAAAATTCACATAAAGATGGGAAATGCATAGGGTGTCTGGATCCTGTATGGTGTTTTGTTGACTTTGAATTTTTAAAATATTAATGAACAAAAAATAGCTGTTGAGAGACATTAGATTATAAAAGCTACTAAATTAAACCAACCTGTATATTTAAAAAATGTTTTAACTTCAAAATGGAAGTCAGAAAATATGCTGCACTAGGGGAGAAGTTTTGCTTTTGCTTCCACAGGAGGCTAAAAACTATGGACTTCTACAAAACTAATATATATCATATTTGATTTGGGGAGACCCCCTGAAAATCTTATCTACATAGATGAAGAAAAAATCCAAGAAAAACTACAAGACAGGTAATATATACGTTGATTCCTCTACATGGGAACAACTGAGACTGGAGGAGAAATGATAAATCTTTTTGGTTACATAGTCCTTTTGACTTATTATTACAAGCCATCCTTCCAATTCATGGATAGACGTTTCATTATACAGTCCAAAGAGACTGATAAAGTTAACAGATGCCTTTTACCTGCTCAAGAGTTAAAGAAAATATCAACTTTAACTGACTTGTCCATACCACACATTCCATACTTGTGTTTATATATATATATAAAGATATGATATATCAATAAAGATACCAATAAAGACAAGTAGCCCTGGGGATCCAGCCTCAAAATGTCTTTGTTGCAGTTTTCCTCAAAATTCTGTATCTAGAACAACTTCAAAGTACTAGCTCAGATGGCCCAGCCTCATGCACTACTCTAGCCAGAAATTTAGATTAGCTCTACATTTTTCCATCACTTAGAGACTAAACAGAAAATAATTAGCTAGTTCTCCCAGGACTTGACCATTGTCCCAGTTTTCTCAGGGTCCCCAGACATACTGTCACTCCCAGACAACAGGAAGCAGTCTAGAGAACATGATACCCACATTCCCAAGAAGTGGTCTGGATGGTTTTTGGTCATTCAATGGACTATAAATTTTATCATTGTTTGTGAGGATTTGGTTAAAAGTTATTGATCATGGTCAGGGAGAAAGCTAAGCAAAGAAGATTAGATTCAGGGATCTCATTCTGAAAAGGAAAGGGGAATATAGGAATGATAGGATAAAAGGGCATATTATTAAATCTACTTTTAAACTAAAAAAACAACTACTAGTGTTAAATATTTTACATTGGTATGAATTTTTATATATTGATACAAATTTAAGGTTATTTTTGTTATACTATATATATACTTCTACTCTTGTTTAAGATATTGTACCTATGTGGCCCATTTAAAAAATGTAAAGTTTTAGTCATTAAAAACTAGGATAATAAAGAAAGACAGGTTGGTAGTTAGTCATCTGCAATAATCAAGCTTGTAGTCATGCTAGGTATGTTTTCAAGGTCAAATAGAACATATTTTAGATATATAGGTGGTCTTCAAATACTTCCAAGACCTACAGAATACAGCATTTAAGTTGTTTTAATAACATAAAGCTTTTCATGACAATGAGACATGCCTGCTCCTGGTAGCATCAATTTACTCCAAAAATGAATAAAGGGCATCAATGAACTTCCATATGGAGTTTGCTTTCAATGTGGAAAAATTAGCCATTTGGACAAGAAACTGCCCTTGCCTTGACTGCTGACAGTATGCTCTCCAAATTGGACAAGAAGGACATAAAAAAA
>JAQHUG010000118.1:3998081-4013237 GCA_028555095.1 Dicrostonyx torquatus | reverse complement strand
AAAAAAAAGAGTGGAAAAATGTAGATTAAAAAATAAGGGTTATTTAAGTTATAAGAGCTAGTTGGGAAAAGTCTAAGCTAGGGCCAAACTTTCATAATTAATAATGTCTCTGAGTCATTATTTGTGGGCTAGCAGTTCAAAGATAGTCCAGCAAGAAAGCTTGCTACATTTTCCCTTGAGTTATGACAGCCCTTCCTCTAGCCATCCCTTCTCATCTGTAGGAACTCAGAAGTTCAGTCAAGTATCTCAGAACCATGTCTTGTGTGAGTATTACTGAACAGAGAAGACAGAGCTGGAAGGAGTCTGACTGTTTCTAATATTCTTACATGTGATCAGCACTATTTCGCCTAGTGCAAGATGGACTCCCCTGCCCCAGGAGGCATAACCCCTTTCCCTGACCATCGTCACTGTGGGATAAGGGTGCTCTGGAGAGGGACTTTTTTCCTGGGACTGAGCTTAGGGGAACTCTTGAACTGTGGTCTAACCACACTGTGGTGACAGATATGTCTGCTGTAACTGCTGACCTTCTTCCCAGTCCTGTGCTTCAGGCCAAACATCTGCCTGGTCCTGCTGCTCCTTAACCCAGTTCTGGTCTGGATCTTCTCTCATTCCTATAATGTATTCCTATATTATTTGCTGAAGGTGCATGGTGTGCTGACCTTTAGACATCTTGGCAATACACTCAGCCCTTGTCCTTAAGGAGCTGGGTCTCAGAATGCTTGGTTCACCTACCAACACTCTTCTCCACTGGAACATGCCAAAACATACATGCTTGTGTATGAATATACATACACAACACAAAAAACATACATACAGGCACACATGCATGAACACATAGGCAACACAATAGAAATCTATGTGCATATATATATATATCTGTGTGAACCCACAAATAAATGTTCATAAGCCTCTAAATGTATACATACAGATGTGCACACTCTTCTATAGGTATATGCACACATGAGAACATGTGTGTGCACATACATGAACACTAATATATACCATATTTCTGTGTGTACACCTTCAGCTTCAGGGAGGTGAGAGGGTCCCCTTGGTGCGATGACCAGAAAGTCCATTGGTGGAAGTTCAGCCTGGCACAGTTTCTGTGATAACATTGGAGGAACCACATGGGCATTTTTGTTATCTGATGTGTTGACAAGATTCCTGAGCACTGATGTGTATCAGTACTTAACAAAAGGAACTTTATCTGCCTTGTGAAACTTCTCTGGTTTTTTTTTTTTTTCAAATCTCAATTTCAAAAGAAAGCCTCCTCTGTGTGCAAACCTCACGTGAAGAGACAATTAAGTACCCTGAAGAAGTAAAACTGCTGAGGCAGGAGAAAGCTTCCCTCCAAGGGAAAGGATGCACATCCGGCCAAGTCAGAAACACCGGTGTGTGTCCAGCCTGCCTGCTAGAGGAGCCTGTGCTACAGGGGCCAGATGAGTGACAGGTAGCTGAACCCTGGCGGCTTCCTGTTCTCACGGGGCAGAAAAGTGCTTTGGAAATAAAGGAAGCTGCTTGGTTTGAAAATTTCCAGTGGGAACTGTCTCAAGTAAATCTACTGTGAGACGTGAAACCATCCTGTGACAGAGAGCACGGAATTTGAGAGCCCTCAAATTCGGGGCCCCCTTGTGGTACAAGGCATGTTTACCAAATGTTTGCAGCTTCTGTTGGGGCATCAGTTCTCTCTTGCAAAGCCTTCCTTTGGGGAAGGGTGAGTCATGCGCTAGCTCCGTGCTTGCTCGGGCCCAAGGACTGCAGGCAGGCCTCAGTGAAAGCGGGAAGCCCCTGTTCTTCTCTGCACCACAGATAACTGATGGAGAGAAATGACAGACAAGCAAAAGCATTAGGAGCATCTGCCTTGTCCTGGCTCTCGGTAACGCCCTCAGCAGTGGGGCCGTTTAGCTTGTAGAAACAAAGTGACAGACAGGCGTAATTGACTAGCTGATAGCCAGCAGCATCAAATAGAGAGCTTCAGATACTTAGCAGGGAAGCCCACCACCATCTTCTTCCTTCTCGGGGACAAACAAACTGTCCTCAGATGTGGACACATTTGGCTGTTAGCTGCACAGTCGGAAAAAATAAGAAAATCTTTCTTAATAATATGGAAGATGGAAGCAGTTGTGCTGACTGGGCACATTTCCTGACAGCAGTGGGGTTTGAACGCTTCTGTAGAAAACACCATCTTCCCACTCAGCCCCTTTGTTGTTAAAGTCATCTTGTGTGAGCACATTCCAGCAACTATCCCCCTATATTTTTATGCACTAACTAACAATTGTGTTGGGTTCCTTTGCCTGGGTGGGCCTTCACATTCCTTCTTCCCTGTCATTTGAAAGCAGCCTGGGCCACCTGCAGAGCTGGAAAAAGAAAAGCAGAGGCTGTTCTTGCAGAATGACAGAGAAACTATGTGAATGGTTGGCTGGTTTTCAAATGACTGACACGTAATTAATGAGAGGAACAGCTCCTGTTTCTTCAGTATCTTTGGGAAGCAGAAGAGGTCAGATCACAGAGCCCATATCATGCACTTGGCAGCTTGAACTCCTGAAGGTCTGGTTAGTCCCAAGAGGTGTCAGGACTGCACATTAAAATCACCCTTGCAGTTTTAATGAGCTCTGTGGGTGATAGGGTGACTCTGTGGTTTTTGGTTATCAAGGAGTGAGCAGCCATGTTTTCCCTAAACGCCTGGGTTCCTCAGCAGTGACAGCACTGTCTGCCTCTTGTGATAATTCTGATGAGTTCTGGATCTAGCATCAGGCTAGCCCCCAAAGCATGGACACCCACAAGCTGCCTACTGTATGTGTGTGTCCCTCACGGAGAGTGTCCCGCTGGGGCAGTGTCATATGCAGAGAGCCTCTCTTTGACTCTGGAAATGACAACCAAACAGATTTATCTTCACCCATGGCAGAGCTTTGGTGACTGTAGATGACATCTCCACAGAGATAATAAGGCCTCACAGTGGGCTTGAGTCCTCTGTGGCTGACTCCTATTATGGTGCCAGCAACCTCAACACTGATAGAATTCTGGGCCAGTTACAGACTGCTCAGTTGATGAATCTTTCCTGAGCTCCTTGGTCCCTTATCCTCCCTCTAGACTTTTACCAACTTCTGGATAGTCAGAACCTCAATGTTAAGAGGAAGCAGAAATGACAGGCATGTGTTTGTGCGGGGTGGGGGGAGGGAAGGAAATCAGTGGTGCCATGCACTTAACCCTTTGAAATATTCATTTGTGACAATTCACAGTCCCAGAACAACTGTGAGTCCAGATGACAGGACAGACGGGAGTTCCGGCAGCGGAGAACATCATATGGAAGCTGGGCTTGGGGGTGGGATGAGGACTGTGACTCGCATGTCCTTCTCACCATTCCCCCACTCCTACACAGATAGGAATGGAGAAGGAAGCAAAGGTTCACTGCTGATCTGAGAGTTCCTGCCTGGTCCTGTGCTACGAGCTCTCAGGCCCTGAGATGAGACAGGTTAGAAGGAAAGCTTTCATGCTGCTTGTGACAAAGGGGAGTGGAGAAGCTATTGGCTCCCGCTGGAAAAAAAAAAGTCTCACTACTTGGGGAACTCACTGCATCTGGCATTGCTTCAAAGCCTCTTCAGCTTCCATTTTAATAAGGTGACATTGGAAATGACCCTAAATTTCTTTTCAAACTAAGAAAAAATGAAAAATCTCTTCAGATATTCCCTGCCATAAAACTAAGTCCAAATGTTAGGTGAGGGAAAGCTAAATTATAAAGCAGGTGCTCTTTGGGTTGCCCCGTGACTTTAAACCCCAAATTGATGTAGTGAACATGTTCATTATTTTCTGTCAAGCCCAGGAGGGAAGTGCAGAGAAATGGCTCACGTACGGCATGCTCCTTTGATTTCTGTATCATCAAATGGTAAGTAGGAAAAATGGAAGCTACAGACACAAATTTCAGGGATGCTATGAAAGTAGGCTAAAGGAAAGGAAAACTCACTTCTCGGTTATAAAATGTCTTTCATAGGTGAGGGTCATGGAACCAAGAGAAGCCTGGTGCTGTCCAGGGTGCTGAAAAGTACAGCCTTGGCCTCAAACCCGATCCTCTCCAATTTGGACACTTGGAGGAATTCAGCAGGAGTGGCATTATTTGTCAGCTGGATTGACTGAGATGTGCCTAGAGGATTAGCAGAGCAAACTCTGGGTGTGTCTGTGAGGCCCTTTCTAGAAATCAGATCATAAAGACGTGGATCTATTCAGTAGATTAATCTCTTGGTGGATTCAAAACATGATGGCATTTGGGGAGGTGGTGAAAAGCAAGATGTAGGGGATGTAGGTGCTAGTTAGATGAAGCGGATCACTGGAAACGTGTCCTAGTGGCTGTATCTTGTACCTCCTTCCCATTTTGTCTTTGACTCCCGTCCACTACAAGGTCAGAACCTTTCCTCTATATAATGCTACCACCATGATGTTGTGCCCACGTACACAAATGGAGCCTCCTGAGACCATGAGCCCAATAAATCTTCCTTCTTTTAAGTTGCTTCTGACATGTGTTTCAGTCACTGTAGTATAAAGGTGACTCACACATTGACAGAAGCCAACAGATCCTGGCCAGGTTACAAAGCCTTTGCCAAACTGTGAGCTCACAGATAGCAACAAACACAAAACATTGTAAAAACAAAAACGAAAACAAAAAACAATGAAAATCTCTGTCCCCCTTGAGCTTACAACTTGCACTCTAATGCAGAGATGCAATCAGTAAATGGAAAACAAAATGGCAAATTAGGTGATAGACACTTCAGAAGAAACTGAAAAGGCTTGAAGGAGGCATAATCCATGGGGCAAGCCTGAGAGAAGCCAGCTCTGGATGGAGGACATAGCCAGGGCTGATCCCAGGGAAGTGGGCAAGACAAACCTTAGCCAGCTGATGTTTCTACCCACACAAAGATGGTCAGAGAAGAAGCTACAGGTGAAGGAACAATTGCCAGACTGATCCATGGCTTGGAGGGATGCAGGGACACTGGAGACCAGGAACCCCTGGGGGATCAGTGATGGCTTGTGAAAGGGCAGCCAGAATAGTGAGCTGCCCAGACAGCAGGTGGCACTGGGGACCAACACATTTGATGTGGAACACTGCAGTTTTTGATGCTAAAAATGGAAGGAAGTGGAATAGGCAGGTTAGGGCAGGAGGGTCTGGAGGAAGAGTATCAAAACTGAAGGATTTACTTAGGTAAAGCTTGAAGTATTCACAGACTTGGGCAGAGGTGACAGGCAAGAAAGTGAGTGGGACATGGCTCCCAACCAGAAAGAGTTCTGAAGATGCATATGGGATATTTGGACATCCCTTAGTGATTTCCAGTCTGAAATGAGAAAACAGAAAGTCAAACACAGGAGTCTATTTTCCACTGGGATCTTGTGATGAGGGTTATGTTCAGGGTAGAATCAATTAGTTCAGAGTCATTTCTGGTACTGGGTGAATGTTTTACATGTTAGATCTGGAGGGGCATGAACCACGCAGGTGAAAAGCTTTCTCTGACTCTGTCCCAGCCACCCTCAGCCTGCTGTACTGCTGGAAGCAGGCATGACTTGGTCATCACATGCTGGAGGCTGATGTGTGGAAAGACAGGGTGCATGGGTGTCAGGCACCTGTCCACATTCTAGCTGCCAGGGAAGAGCCACTTCCCTGGTGTTTCTTATCCAGTCTTTGCTGTCTGACAGGTTGCACCAATCTTGAACCTGTTTACAAATGAAGAAACTGAGCTGAGAACATTGACAGGCAGCCTCTGTATGGGGGAGCTAGGACTCTAATTGTGGTGATTTTCATCTACACTGCATCCTTCCCATCATAGTGACAAAGAGTTCCACGGTGGACAATCTGAGTTTAAGAAGAGGCCTGGGCAGTGTGGATGAAGGTAGTATGTTGAAGGTATCCTTAGCCCCAGTCCTGTGACAAGTCAGAGCTCTGGGTCAACAAGGACACAGGTGAGCGTTTGGCAGTATTCCTGGGTCATGTCTGAGCTACATGCTCACTCACCCTGGGGGCTCCACTGAGAGGACCCTGTTGGCACACGCCCAGTATCACTACTCCACTGTTCCCCCTCATCAAGCCTATGCCTCCAGAGGTCTCTGGACTGCCTCAGAAGGGAAAAGAACAATGCTCTGAAAAAAAAAGAAAACCAGGGTGTCTTCCTGCCGACTTGTCTCTGCCCATGCCCACGTTCCTGGAGAAAGCGGGATGTGGGGGGCCAGTACCCCCTGGGGTCTCCAAGGTGACCTGGCACTTGGCAGGGAGAATCTCTGTCTCTGCCTCTGTATCGACGGAAATATAGGTTTCTCAGAATGAGCTCAGGACCATTTGGTGTATGTGATGTCAGTCCTGTGTGTTTACCAAACCAGGCCTCAGAGGCAGAGCTGGAGCTCCCTGTGACCTTGGTTCTGCAGTTAGCATCTTAGACACTCTTCTTTGAGCAAGGGTGATCTCAGTAATGTGGGTGGGCTTTAGTGTCATCGAAAAGATGGGTCCCGTTCCAGACCACAATATCATCTGCCTCTTAGAAGATGCCGGACTTACCTGCCTCCACTATCCTTCAGATTCCTGCAATGAAGCCTTATCTGAATGCATCTGTCTGCCTTTCTATATCTCACATTGGAGCTTCTGATTCTCCAGACCATCCTAAACAATATCTTCCTCCCTGGATCCTCCTCCCGAAAGATGCCCTGGGGGATTGCACTGAGTTGGAACTTCAATCATTTAATTTTCCACCACATCCTGAATTCCCGTTAGGTGGCTCCGCTACTAATTTACAGCTGTATTCTTTTCCATGAAGATTCAAGTAGCAAGTAAGTGAAGTCACTTCTGCTGGTGCCAAGATCAGGGGTCCCCTCCTTGGGTGGGAACAGTATTCAAGCTGAGTTCTCAGGGAACCCATAGCTGTATACCTCAATGTCTGAGAAAAATAAAAAGAAAGAAAAGGCAGAGAAAAACCAGAGCCATCTAAGTTCTCGCACTGTTTGCCATAGTCAGAAAGTCAGGGACAGTGGGCACACTGCTGATACTTTTGAAGCTGAGGTGAGCAGCGATGAAGATCAGATCAACAGGAGTTACCTTTTGACTCACTCCTTTCCTCACAGGTAATGATGGGGCTGGAAGACACAGCGGTTGGAGAATGGTGAGATCAGGTGTACTTCAGAGATACGACAGTCGCTGGATCTGGATTCTCTTAGCCTAGGGGACTTAGCTCCAGAGACTTCCCTACTGCACGTCTCCCAGGGCCAGGCAGTACCCTGGGGGAAATGACGCTAAGATGGTTTAATCAGCTCCATTCAACCCTTAAGGTCTAGGTCCTTTGCGTTCCTTGTACAGGGTCCTGCTCCATCCTCTTCTCAGACCTCTCTTCATCCCTGCACTGTGTTCCTCATAGGCCTCCTGCTGCCGGCAGCCAATGATCTTTGGAGTCCCCAGATGGATGGATTCCAAGCCTCAAGTAGTGCTTTCCTCCTTAGCGGCAAGCTCTCTTGATGGAAAGGAACGGGTTCTGAAACTAGACTACCCTTATCCCATAGTGAACTTCCCATGTCTTCAGTAAGGCTATTATTTTTGAGGAAAGTAGGTCTCTGCTGTAGCTGGATTAGACCCACCACTGTGACGTTGAGCTGAGAGGATTTTTCAATGTCGCCAATCCAGAAAACATGCAGAGAGACAAATAGATGTGTTCCACTGTTCGGAGCCCAGGCCCTGAGCTGCATCCTCTTCCCTAAAGCCACCATGTTGACCTGGTGTGCTTTCCTTAAAGTGTTTGAAAGCTGTGAAGTGGAGGACAAAAACATGGACTCTAAGCCTGGCTCTAAACTCTGGCTCTGCCCTGTCTATCTATGTAACAAATTACTTAACCCTTTCCCTCCCTGTGTCTCAGGTTCTCTCGCTGTAAATGGGGATGATGATAATAGAAGCACTGACCTCGGGGTCAGCCTTATGGGTCGAAGGAGTTGTTATGCAAGAGAGCTGGAGCAGCACTGAAAGGCTGAGCACCTGGACTCTCTTTTAAAAAAATTTTTATTGATTTTTATTGAGCTCTACATTTTTCTCTGTTCCCCTCCCTGCCTCTCTCTTCCCCTTCAACCCTCTCCCAAGGTCTCCATGCTCCCAATTTACTCAGGAGATCTTGTCTTTTTCTACTTCCCATGTAGATTAGATCTATGTATATCTCTCTTAGGGTCCTCATTGTTGTCTAAGTTCTCTGGGATTGTGATTTGTAGGCTGGTTTTCTTTGCTTTATGTTTAAAAACCACTTATGAGTGAGTACATATGAAAATTGTCTTTCTGGGACTGGATTACCTCACTAAAAATAATGTTTTCTAGCTCCAAATGATGCTCAATTGTGCCACAAGGACATATGCTCAACTACGTTCAGAGCAGCATTGTTTGTCATAGCCAGAACCTGGAAACAACCTAAATGCTCCTCGACCGAAGAATGGATAAGGAAAATGTGGTACATTTACACAATGAAATACTACACAGCAGAAAAAAATAACGACAGCTTGAATTTTGCAGGCACCTGAACTCTTTATTGCTCAGAGACCCATCCCAGCTCAGTTCAGATACTTGTCTTCTACAACACTTTCCTTAGTGTTTGGAAATGATGGGGAGTAGGTGCCCATGGCTCATGTCTAGGAAGCGAATGTAACGGTGAAGCAGGTCGAGTGAGAACTAAGGCTCGGGGATGATGTAAGCACCCCATTCCCTTCTGCCCAGTGAAACCTAAGAAAAAACTAGCATTCGTGCTCTCCTTGGCATGCCTCAAAAAATGGGACCAAAATTAGTCATAGGAATAGCAGAAGGGAATGCTGGTCCTGAAGGGTGCTTCCTTCCTGCAGGATGGGAACTGGAGAAAGAGAGGAGTGGGGGTGTTGAATTAGCACACTGCTAATTCTCTGGTACTTCAGGAGCATTGCCTGCCGTCTCCTGTGTCATGCCACAGTGATGGATTGTCTGGCCATGAACACTATCTCCCTGGGAGCCTGCCTACCCACAGTTCAGCTCTGATCAGTCACTGATCCTCAAGGCCCTAAGGCTCCGAGGGGCAGAAGGATAAAGAAGGGCTCACAGCGGGACTAGGGACTGATGGAAGCCAACTTGGGAATCGGCACAAGTCTCCTGCCATGAATGTGTGTCTGCCCTGGAATTCAGGGGTCCAGCTAGAAAGCTTGAACCTTCTGCACGCAGAAGCCAAGCTTGGCTCAGCAGGACACCTACTCACCCTCCTCCAGAGGCACATGGGTGGAGGGACTTGAGCATTATTGTCCCCTGGTGTATGAATCGCTGACAGTGGATGGGCACCCACCTGACTCCCTACATCCTTCAGATCTTCCCTATCCTGCCCACCCTGTGCTTTTTCACAACCGAGACCCTAAAATTTCAGGGAGAGATTGCCACCTTCCAGAAAGGACAACTGCAGTTTGGCTCGTCATGATTTATGGACAATAAAAGCTCTCACACAGGGAAAGAAGTGCTTACAATGGTCCCACGAAGGTCCAGGCATAGCCTGAAGAGCAGGGGAGATGTTCCCAGGATGGGATCTTCTACCACCGAGAGCTGTTTGCATCAGTGGTGCAGAATCTCAATGAGTCTTGGTTCAGTTTCCACCCCAGTTGGAGGACAAGCAGGGCAGTCTGGAGAGGAGCCCTCAGGACAAAGCAGTAGCTGGAAGTGTGTGGTTAAAAACCAAGGCAAACAACAGCGGGGATACTGATCCTTAGTAATAAAGACTAAGCCCCCAAATGTTCCCCTCAAAAATGACTTGAAGTGGGGGAGACCACTCAGAGGGTAAAAAGCTTGCAAACATGAATACCTGAGTTCAATCCCCAGAAGCCACATGAAAAATGCCGGGCAGGATGATAAATGCAAGTAATTCAGTTTCTGTCCTGGGAAGATGGAGACATGAGGATCCCTGAAGCTTGCTGGTCAGCTCCAGGCCAGCGAGAGACTGTCTCTAAACCAAGGTGAATGACAGGCAAGGCTGTCTCCAGCTTCCACATGCACATAAACACTTGCATAAGCATGTACACACCCACACACATAATACATTAAAAAAAAGTGACTAAACAATTTATACTGACATCAAATAGAATTCCCTTTGCGGAGCAACTCCAGGTAAGGGGCTCGGCTAACTGTGTCTGTGCTCACTCAAACCTGGCATATGAAATGGGGCCAGGACAGAAAGTTTTGAAGATGTCCTGCAGTGACCATAGGCTGGAAGAATAGCTCAGCGATGGCCCCATTCACTCCCCAGAACAAATGAGAGCTCAGCTACACCTCAGGCTGAGCTGTTCGCAGTTCATATCCTGAATCTAAATGCTGGTTCTGCCCTTGAGTCAGGCTAGTCTGAAAGTATGCCTTCTGCAGATTGCCCAATAGGTGGGCTGGCACAGGAGAATGCCTTCTAGAACTTCCCAGTAACTAGGAATGGTGTAGAGATTGCAGACACCCTGGAGGAAATGGTATGTCGGAGACAGGTACAAGGGGACTTCCCCATGTGCTTACTGTTGAAGTCCAAGTGTCTTCTAAAAGAAGAAAGGCCAAAGAGTCTAGGGCACAGGAGGCAGAAGAGACCAAGAGGGTCTGGTAACCCATACAGTATTGGGCCAAGGGCTCTGTGCCACTGCTGCTTGGCTTTCTTTGTCAGTCTGCACTTCCTGGTCCTGGCAAGGGAGATTGGCACTGGAGTGTTCTGTCGGGCAGCCCTATTCAGAGTGTTAACTGAGCTCCAGTTTATCAAAGCAACCTGAGCACTGATCACCTGGTGGGTCTCAGAGCTCCCAGTGGAAGGACACCCTGGAGAGGTCACAGTGGTCAGTGTGGATCAGACTTCCCTCCTGTCAGTAGTATCCCTTTATGGTATCATTAGGACTAGACTGTGATGCAGACACATAGCTAAGGTGCCCCCTCTCTGCGTGGGAAATGACAAGTGTTCTCCATTGAGGCATATGCAGCCAGGATTGCCTATAGCACCCTGACATTTTAGGTGTAGGTGCCCCCAAAATCTGACTCCTTCTTCGTTATCCTTCCCATAAGATCTTAAGACCCAATAAGCTTCTCGATGCTTTGTTTCTGTTTCAACATCAGCAGAGTGTGATGACATCAGCATCACCTCCAGGGAGTTCGGGTGCAACCTGCAGAGTGCTGGGGAGCCCAGGATGCAGCAAGCCCATGCAGCCTTCTCTAGATACCCTATCCAGACCCCAAGGTTGCAATTATAGCTTCCCTGCATGGAGTGATTATTTTTTCTTCCTGCAATGGATCAAACACCTTATTCTCAGTGAAATCTCCACATTTTGGGGGTGAGAAAAGCTTCATCAACCCATGTGAATGTTAACAGGCTTGTTCATTTTCTCACAAGTACATTGAGACCTAGGGAACACAGCATAGTAACATTTTGCAGGAGGCTTGCAATGGCCTTGCCCTTGCCCTGGTGCTTTTAGCATGCAGCTAGCTGATCAGTAGTCCCTCTTTCCTGGTTGTTTCCACCAGTTGCTTCCTGATGTGAACCGGCCCTGAACAACTTCCTATGCTGTGGTTTGGAAAAGTTGTGGGAGGAAGAAATTGTGCTGAAAAATCTCAAAATTGGAGGAAACCTGTAGGGCAGAAAACACATTCCTGTGTCCTCCTGAAGCAAAACAGAATCCAGGCACACTTCTCCCTCTGGGTCCCTCGGGGAAAGCCTGGCATTGGGGCAGGGGCCTCAGACCTCAGCTACATAAGCCTTGAAGACTCTCGATAAGCAGCATATGGGACTGCCTGAGAACAGGCATTTCCAGCAATTTCACAGCTGCTGTGGCTGCTGAGCTCAGAGTTCACACTGGGAGCCTCCATCCTAGAGTTCTGTTCACTGTGGCTAGTGGGCGGAATCCTGTGGACCACTGTACTCTGTGTGGTCTGGTGCTGTGGTTCCAGCTCTCTAAACAGCAGATCTTTTGAAGTTCTCCTGCTGTGCCACACAAGGCCAGCGCAAGCCCCATGTACTGTGTCACTGTGCTGTGCATTCTGGTAGCCCCTGGGCAAGAGTGACCAGAAATCTGTCTGTTATAATGACACATAGCTGGGTCACATTATGGAATGCAGAATATGCAGTCGGCACCTTCTCAGCATCTCCTTACTTAATCCAGCCAGGGGACAGTCTCCCTTGTGCATCTCTGAGTTTCCAACCACAGCAGATTAAGTTCCAGAGACTCACACATTCAACAAGCTGCCGCCATCAGAAGCTCGGCCCTATAGGAGTGCTTTCCTCACGCGCTATGTGGCTGGGAAGTGTTTCACAAGGTGGAACTCATAATGAGAAAAGTCACTTCAAGATAAGAAAAGCTGGGTTGGCGTGATAGCTGGTGTTTAAAGACCCTTGTTGCCAAGACTGATGATCTGAGCTCAAGACCCAAATGCTTTTGCTCACTGTCCCTCCCTCAGACTCCAGACTCAGGTACAAACGGTGCTGGCAGCAAGTCTGGGTTCATTCCACACTCAGCATCTTTTCCTATGATGCAGGGTAGCATCTTCTAGGCACTTACAAGGGACTGGAAATGTGGACGAGGACCAGTCAGTCCAGATGTTTAGGACCTATTGATGGCTATCAAATGCCCAGTTACGCCAAAGAACCGTTTGGCCAATCCAGGGGCATATGAGCTAAACCAACATCCATTGTTTAAGCCACTGAGCATGGGAATGTTTGTTACATGGGGTGACTGTGGTAGGGTTCAAGCGAATAGACAGTTGTAGCTGCAGGCCTGCTGTTTCTCTTCTGGGGGACTGGCAGAACTTGGAGAATGTTTGAATGAGACGTATCCTCCGCAGGCTCATGTGCTTAAATACTTGGTACCCAGTTGGCAGAGCTGTTTGGTGGAGTTGTAGGATCTTTAGGATATGACCACTTGAGCTCCCAATGCCATGGATGGAGTCCAACCCATTTGTCATCCTCTCTGCACCGTTATGGACTAAATCACCAGAACCATGTGTCAGAAAAGCTCTTCCTCTCTGGATTTGTTTCTACAAGTGGCACACCAGAGAGATAGGTCACTAACTCAGGTGGGTCAGGTAACCCACCCTACCACTGGGTCCCTGTGGAGCATCCAGTGCTTATCGGAGACAGAAAGAACTGCTCACATGTAGCCTTGCCTAGGGCTGGTTAAAAAGCTACTGCCCCCTTTACAATTTGAGTGGTAGCACAGCATTTTGGAGAAGAAAATATATAACTAGAGAGGTTGACTTATCTTCTCCTAAGGAAGGAGCTGAGTGTGGTGCCTTCCTGGGACAAGCGGGGCTCCCAAGGAGAGCACAAACCGTCATTCTGAGGAGGGGAAAAGTGAGTGAGATTCTGCTTTCTGGAGCTGGTTTTCCAGTGGGAGGCAGCTCCGCTGCTCGATGTGGTGTGGCGGTAGTGAGCTGTAATGATCAGCACTGAGGAGATGAAGCGATGTGTGGAGAGTGATGAGCCACCCAGCAGCAGGACTGGTGGGCCGGAATTAAGCAAAAAACCCTAGAAACAAACAATGCACCGACCTTCCATTATTCCAGTCATAGAATTCATTTCTGTAGACATTTTTTTAAAAAGATTTCCTCCATTTATTTCAGGACCTCCATTACTCTTGGAAATGAAATGGTTGTTCATTTAAAGCAGCTCCCCCTTAACTGTTCAATGCCAAAGAAAAGCGCAGAGATGAGCCCATCAGAATGAGAAAGATGGACTTGCACTGCTGACCTTCAAAAGCTTGCTTCCTGCGAACGGCCTCAGCCACGGCATCCTGGGTGTGCTTTCCTTTCCTAGTACAGCTGGATAATACTCAGAAATACATCTTAGAATCAGAAAAGTGCTGCATGGGTCTCTCTTTGCTGTGATTCAAAGGGGTGGAGGGAAAATGAGCAAGAATGAGATTTTCCCTGATGAAGCTTTAAAAAAACAGCAACCACAATTTCTATAGACCCGGGGTCATGGGTGAAGACTTGGCAAACACAGGCAAAGCTTCAGAGGTGGGGATTTTCAGAGAATGTTCATTCCACTCTTTAAACATGACTGAGAACCCCAGTGAATGAAGGCTGGGAGACTCTGGTATCTGTTAGACCAGGATGGACCATAGGGAAGCAGCCTGGAGTCTGGCACACAGGCAAGCTGGGGGTATCACATCCATGTATCTTTCCCTTGAGTGCATTCACAGTGAGTTTTCTTTAGTGGCAATGACATGCTGGCCACCAGGCTATCCTTGACAAGGAACCAGCAGCACACTCTGCTCAGAGGAATTTTTGTTTTTGTTTTTGTTATTGTGTTTTTCTGCTTGATTCGGATTTCTGCCTCAGTCCTGAATAAGGCGTCTCCCCATTTGGCATCAATTTATCATGAACAGGATCTCAGTTGAGAACCTCCTAGTCATGTCCTGCCACAGGCCTACAAACACCAAGGCAGGATGCTTAGTACCGGCAGTGCATTCATTCACTCATTCATTCATTCATTCATTCATTCACTCATGTAGGCATGCATGCACCACGTGTTTCCTGAGTTTTTTGTTCAAGGACTGAATAACATGACATAGTATAGAGAAGATATACAGTGAGCTATGGGAGTGTGGCCGTGGGTGTGGGATTGGTAAGTCCATGGGTAATAAAATGCTCTTCACAGAAGGAGATATTCGATTTAGGCATTTAAGTATGATAGTACCGAAAGGAAGTGTGTAGTAGCCCAAGAAGGGCTTGTGTCTGGAAAAGGCACTGTGTCACATGGCAGTGAGCAGGGAACTCAGGGTAGGAAGTCTGGACAGCAAGCTAAGGGGGATTTTAATGAGATGACCCAGATTGGGGCTGCTTCTCAGTGAGACAGCGAGCGCTCATCCAACATGCACAGGGCACAGGGCCCTGAGTTCAACCCTCCGGCCTGTCCTCAGCCGGGAAGCAGGTGTCTCTTGTTGTCAAGCAGATCGAAAGGATTTTAAAAACAGTAATGTCCTATGAAGCTGTGGGAGAGGAGCTTGCTCCACTCCTGTGTCTCCCACTAGGCACATGCAGCAGGGGGCAGAAGGGATCTGCTCCACCAGTCCTGATGTAATCTGCAGGGAAGACAAAAGTCTCTCGACAGCTCTTATGCAGCAAGTGCATTTTCAAACCTGGGAGCCCTAAGTCCTCACCACAGGAAGATGGAAAGCTCATACATTATGTGGCTG